>APFE030552139.1:120771-162751 GCA_000404065.3 Pinus taeda | reverse complement strand
ATGAATCTCCAAGTGGAACCAAGAACTATCAGAGAGAGGACACTAATCAAAATCCCAGAAGCTGACTCACCCACCTGCAAACATCTATATATGGATCCCTCATCCCAGAGGTCGAGAGGCTAGAATCTTGTATTTTGTAAAGAAGTGTTGTTGGTTTCTTTGTGGAACATCATAGTGTTGGGTGATCTAAGCTTTTCATGAGGTGAAGAACGGCTTTCATGCTGGTAGGATGATGCTGGGTCAGATCAATGGGTTGTAATCCTCTCTTCTACTCTTTCTATCAATAAAGCTATTTGAATTTTCCTCCACATTCTTGTATGTTTCAGTTGATATATACATTTGTGTGGTCAATATATATCTATTCCTATATTGTTTATGATTGTATATCTCTGTGCTTTGATGGTATTATACTTCTTTGACTTTACAGGTGCTCTTTGAAGTGGGGCAAGCAAGGGAGGAGCGACAAAGATCTATTAGAGGGGAGAGGAAACAAGTAAGGAGCGAAGCGAAAGACTGAGGTTGGCACTCTCTGCTTCTCTCTCATCTATTTCTCATAAAGGAAAATGCAAGTAACTTTAGTTTGTCTGTTTCTAAGATAGCTACCCGTCTTAGTGGGACTAGCATATCTGAATGGACACTAGATTTCCCGATAACAAATGGGGATACTAAGATGAAAAATATAAGCCCCTCCACCCTTCTTCATTTCCATGGCTTGACCATAGAAGACCCAGACACTTTCTTGTTTGAGTTTTCTATCATATGTCGAACCTATGACTATACAAATGATGAACAAAAGTTGAAACTATTTCCATCCACTGTCAAGGATGCAACTTTGCGTTGGTTCATGAGTTTACCTGGAGATAGCATCACAACTTGGGCTCAGATGCAACAAGCCTTCAATAATAAGTATAGAGACTACTATATGTCTAAATACACTAAACAGAAAATTTTTAGGATGACCTTAGGCAATGATGAATCCTTAGAGGATTATGAAGAAAGATACTAGCTTAGCTACAAAAGGGTCAGGTGCACACCTGACCCTAAATCATAGAAGTTGGTCCTACTTAGAGGAGTAAGGGAAGATTCTTTGGATACCCTACACTTGTTAGTAGGAGGGGATGTCTAGAATTTACCCTACGAGGATATCAAGACTATCTTTAGAAACCATTCTAGGGCAGCTAGGAAAAAGGGTAGGGGTACTCAACCTATGGTCAGTCCATCCTCTTCCAATTCATCCATCAAAGGTGAGATTGGAAATATGCTAGAGGATTTCAAGATTGAGATGCTCCAAACCCTTTTCCTACAGATGGAAACTATGCACATTAAGAGTAGGTAGGAGGAAGTAGAGAGGGCCTTGGCCATTTTCTGTCCTAGATGCATCAAGAGGCACCCTAGGAACAAATGTCCATTGAATTCTATTGAAATATGCTCAATCTATGAAGAAAACCACTCCATAGACATGTATCCTTCTCTACATGGACTAAAAGTTATATATCAAGGAGCTGAAGGGGTCACTGAGTAGCTCCACTACATAAATGAAAGGAGACCTCTTGGTCCTTGGCCATACTAGTAGAGCATGCAAGGGTTGTCCGATGCATATTACTACCCCAACCAGACCACATCCATACCTTCTTGGGGCCCCCTACTCATCCTTCCTCGTCTACACCTCCTCCTTGGCCCTTTGCACCTCAATATCATTCCCAACTAGCTAGCTAGTCATTTCAACCATATACTCCACCACAACCTTAGTGGAATGCACCACCCTAGGAGTAGAGGCCCCCATACAACAATGTTCCATATTTATTTCCTTCAACACCTGCTAAACCACACATTTTACACTCTTCTCCACCTACAAAACCCCATATGCCTGTGCAATCAAATCCGAACTTGAAAAATAGACAGGCACAACAAATATATAGTGGACAAACATCCTATCCAGCCTATGTTGTGGAAATTCATGAAATCAACCTGAGATTTGGGAGAGTACTTCTGGAAAACCAACCTCTGCCTCCACCTAGGGAGGTTGAGGAAGAAAGAGAGGAAAACATGCTTAAATTAAATCCAGCACCCTTTCCTAAGAGATTAACCCAACCACTCCATCCTACCCTAGAAGAGACTGAACTTCTGGGAGAATTGAAAAACCTATGTGTCAAACTTCCACTTCTCCAAGCTATTAAATATGTAACTATTTAAAACAAGTTGATTAAGGAAAAGTGCTTCATGCATCCAGGGAGGTGAAGAAGATATTCCCTTACCATTAATATCATTGGACAACTATTCAACTTAATGCTGGGGTAGGTAATCTGTCCAAAGTATTTGGACCCTGGAAGCCCTGTGGTAGATGTGCACATCAATGGCACCATTGTCCCACACAGCTTGATCGATATTGGGGCTGCCATTAATGTGATGACCATGGATACCATGCTCAAGCTCAACCTCCAAGGTTCATTGAGAAAGATCACAACAGTTCTGCAACTTGTAGACCGCTCCACAGTGATCCCCAAGGGGATTGTGGAGGATGTGATGGTCTCCATTGACTCTTAGGAATACCCTACAGGTTTCCTAGTTCTCCATCCTAAGGCTAAGCTTACTGGTTACCCTCTCATCCTTGGGAGGCCCTGGTTAGCCCCTACCGATGCTTACATTAGTTGCAGAGCTGGAAATATGACCATCAAGAATGGGCATATGTCTTTGAAGTTAGTCATATACCCTCTTGCTCAGCCATCTCTATAACATGACTTACCTTTGTTGCTAGAAGAGGAGGAAGAAGATGAAGTTTATTTTGCCCAACTATATACCTTAGAAACAACCATGGGAGGGGGACAACAGGATGAAGATGATTTGATTGAAGACATACTCCAAAGTCGAACTCCCAATAAATTTTCCTTAGAATAAATAGTAAAGGAAACCTAGAATAACCATCAACTTGATCTCTGCTTAGTTGATTCCAACCCTCTCCATGTCAAAACCATAGAATTCGGCCTCGTGAGAGATTTGAAAATCAACCCATCTCTTTTTGTTCTCCAAGAAGAAAAGTTGTGCAACATGCTAAAGGAATGTCTAGATGTCTTTTCTTGGAGTTACAAAGAAATGAAGGGAGTGCACCCCTTAGTGTGTACTCACCACATTTATATCAAAGAAGTTTGCAAGATAGTCTGGCAACCCCAAAGGAGGATGAATCCATCTCTTAAAGATATAGTCAAAGAAGAACTGCAAAAGCTGCTAGATGTAGGATTCATTTACCTTATCTTAGATAGTGAGTGGTTCTCTCCTTTGGTGTTGGTTCCAAAGAAAAACGGTAAGTGGAGGATTTGTGTCGATTATAGGGAGTTAAACAAAGCCACAAAGAAGGACCATTTCCCTCTACCTTTCATTGACCAATTGTTAGATGGCCTGGGAAGGAAAATGTTTTCCTCTTTCCTAGATGGATTCAACGGGTACAATCAAATCTAGATCAGCCTAGAAGACCAGGATAAAACTACCTTCACTTGTCCTTGGGGTACTTTCACCTATAGGGTCCATCCTTTTGGCCTATGCAATGCTCATGCCACTTTTTAGAGAGCAGTCTTGAGTATCTTTGCCGAGTTAGTCCATGGTGCAGTTGAAATTTATATGGATGATTTTACACTTTATGGAGGTGATTTCCAGGAGGATCTGTCCAATTTAGGTAAGGTGCTACACAACTACATTGAAATGAACTTGTCTCTCAATCTTGAGAAATGTGAATCCTTGATGACTACAGGGACCGTGCTATGTCATTCAATATCTTAGCAAGGACTGTAGGTGGACCCAACCAATATAGCTATCATATAAAGGGTCCCACCTTGACAAAAGAAGAGAGATCTCATAAGTTTCCTAGGGTTAGCTGGATACTACCGAAGGTTTATAAAAGACTTCAGTAAGTTGGCTTCTCCTTTATTTGGGTTTTTGGCCAAAGACTCTGAGTTTGTATGGTCAGAAAGATGTCAAGAGGCCATAGACACCCTGAAGGACAAGTTAACCACTGCATCGATTCTCTGAGGACCAAATTGGGCCCTTCATTTTCATATTCATGTTGATGCCTCACACAAAGCCATAGGAGTAGCCGTAGGCCAGAGAGATGAAAAATTGCCTTATGCCATTTTCTTTATCAGTAAGAATCTATCAAAGGCCAAACTGAACTACACAGTGACTGAAAAGGAGCTCCTAGATGTTGTGCATTCATTGAACAAATTTAGGCATTATATTACAGGCTATCAAACATTTGTACATACTGACCATGTCATAATAAAATATTTAATGAATAAACTTGATGTGAATGCTCAAATAATGAGATGGTTACTTTTAACTACAACAATTTGATCTAACTATTATTGATAAGCTTGAAAAGGAAAATGTTGTTGCAGATTTATTGCCCAGATTTACTCTTCCTGTAGATGAGGAGGGAATGGTTGATGATCAGTTACCGGATGAGCATTTATTCGCCATTTCAATTCTTTCTCATGGTTTGTTGACATAGAAAACTATTTGGTATCTACACAGTTCCCTCTGAATTTGTCCTCAAAAGAGAAAAGCAAGATTGTGAGGAAGAGCACCCCCTTCACTTGGATTGGGGGAAACCTCTTCAAAATAGGCTCGGATCAAATTTTGAGAAGGTGTGTGAGGGAGGAGGAAGTCTTCGACCTCCTTTTGACCTGTCATGATGGGCCTTGTGGAGGTCACTTTTCAGCAAAGAGGACACTATTTAAAGTGTTACAAGTTCGGTATTATTGACCAAATCTTCATCAGGATGTGAAAAGATATACTAGTTAGTGTGATCGGTGCCAAAGGATCGGAAATCCTACTTCAAGAAATGAAATGCCTCTGCAACCTCAAGTGACTTTTGAGCCATTTGAAAAGTGGGGCATGGACTTCATTGGACCTATTGACCCTCCTTCAAAGAAACAAAATATATCATTGTGTGCACTGACTATCTGACTAATTGGGCTAAAACCAAGGCAATTAAGGCAACAACAGAGGAGAATATGGCTGAGTTCTTAAGGGAGAATGTATTTTATAAATTTAGGTACCCTAGAGAACAAGTCACTGATCAAGGTAGTCAGTTTACCTTGAACATGATTGAAGACTTATTAAGATAGCATAAGATCAAGAATTAAACCTCCACTCCCTATCATAGACAAGATAATGGGCAAGTGGAGGTGACCAATAGAGCGCTAGAGGTTATCATGACCAAAGTGGTTAGCAGCAGCAGGAAATATTGGGAAGATAGACTAGTTGAGGCCACCTGGGCCTATAATAACACCCGAAAGGCCACCACTAGATTCACACCCTATGAGCTGGTCTATAGCAAAAAGGCCCTACTGTCCATTGAATTTGAGCATAATACATTGAGGATGGTAGCCCAATTATATCTAGATCTCAACAGTGCACAAAAAGAGAGATTACTCCAGTTGAATGGTTTAGATGAGTTCAGAATGCAGGCCCTCCTACACACAAAGGTAACTCAAATTTAGAGGAAGATATGGCATGATAAGAAAATCAAATATAAGCAATTTCAAGAAGGTGATTGGGCCCTATTATATGATTCCATGTATAAATAATTTAAGGGTAAGTTAAGGACAAGATGGTTAGGGCCTTATGTTATAGAGAGATGTCATGATAATGATTCATTGCATATCAGAACCATAGATGTAGAGGACATTCCTTTACTTGTTAATGGGCATAATGAAAGTTTACAAAAGGGCATTTTCAAACCAATAGTTCATTGATGGTGTCAATAAAACAATGATGGTGGTGGAGTAAGTCTCATTTCCCGCCTCATCAAGTCATTGAGAAAAGAAAAAAAGAGGAATAAGGAGACTCAAGTGAAAACATCCTTGAGGCACTTGAGTCCCAATATTGGGTTGAAAATCTATTGGAGTAGCCCAATGGTGTCAAAAGAAAAAATAAAAAAGAGAAATAAAAAGATCTCTAGGTGAAAACCTCTCTTGGGGCACCCAGGGCAAGCAGCTAGAATGAAAACCTCTTAGAGGTAGACTAGTTGTTTTCAAAAAAAAGAAAAAAGAAAAGAAAAATCATGAAAATTTGTTTGCAGGTCAGCAAGACGATGATCAAAGAGAAAATGAGAAGCAAAAGGGACCTATTCCACTCATATTTTTATCTCACCATTTATTACCCTTCATCATTCCACCATTCCTTTCATTTTTTTCACTCATTTGCCTTAGTTTGCAAGGGTACTACAGGATTCCCTATAAACCTATAGGATCCTTGAGAACCTAGAGCATGATCCTGTAGGAATTTATGGTGGCTTTAGAATCCTAAAGTGAGTAACCCTAGGCCAAGGAAATGACCTTCCTATGTCAAAAAAATAGAAAACCTACATCACAATTTCATTACCATACCTCTCTCCAGCTTGATCACCTCTACACTCATAAAAAAAAAAGCAGTTTAAAAAAAAAATCACATTCTTCAAGAGAAAACACAGAGAAAAGAGGAAACATAGAGTAGAGGGGAACAACACCTAAATGTATTTTTCATTATTCATAGTCCTAAACCTCCTCTCTATCCAATTCATCAACCTCAAGTCCCAACAGTGGAAATGATTAAAATTTTGAGGGAGAAGCAACTACACCAGATCTCGTAGGAAATCCTATAGTAGCCTATCCCACAGAATAAAAATCATGAGTTACAGTGAGCTTCCAACATGGAGATCCAAGAGTAGAAGAAGCTCCAAAGAAGCAGCAACACGATCATCTTCAACACCAGGGACCTGCATATCAAGGGAATCATCAAAAGGGAAAGATATATATAAAAGAAGGAGGGAGAAATAACATGCAACCAACACACAACAAGCACCTCATGTCCTCAACAAACTACAGCAAGGTATTTTGACCACATGTAAGTATCTCACTTCACTCTCTCATTTACACAATGTAATCAAAAGATGTAAATATTGTGGATGAGTTGGCTTATAAGAGAAAGGTGGCCAACTAAATTGGCCACATTCGTTCAGTCAACGAGGACAAAAAAATTAGTCCGCACACATGTGGCAACAGTCAAGTCAAAGAAAATGAGAATGAGGGCAGAAGCAATTGAGACTACAAATGCCTAAAGTGGGAGTTGATTACGAGGAGAGGGGAATGGTGATGTGATAGTGGGGATCAATGGTCCAAAAATAGAAAATTGTACCTCGGCTACTAGCACACCACCTCACCCAGCTCGACCATAAGAGGAAATAAACGTTGATCCCCATGAACTCATGCATTCATCTTCTCGAGGCTCACTCTAGCAAAGTCACTCTCATACCCAAGAAACCTACAAAAGAGAAAATTTTCATCTTTATCCTACATGCGACTTCCTATAGGATCACACACGAAATCCTACAGGATCACACATGAATCCTACAAGATTGCCAGAGAGCAGTTTCAGAGAAGGAGACACAGAAGGTTGGCCACAACAAGAACCATGAGGAGGTAGGCTTTACATTTCCTTCCTTGTTTCCAAGTGAAAAGAACAGAAAAATCTTCTAGGTTGATTGAATTTGACAGTAGTTTAAGGGAATAGTTTCACAAGTATTTCAGTCCCATTTCCTTCTTCATTAAAATTTTTATCATACATCTCTGCTCCTCAAAATTCACCAGAAAAGATGACGGGGGGTTTAATAGAAGGGAACCCATCAACGCTGTGAGGATTCACCAACACCTTCCTTTGCTAGAAATATTCAGAAGGCATAATTGGATGGGTTATTTTGAGAAATTAAGGGGGCATGATGATGAAGTAGCTCAAGATTTTGCTATCTCGCTCATTTCACTAACAAGAACCCATGCCACTATTGTGGTGAGAGGCCTCTCCATAGAGCTCACCGCTAAACTCATAAGCATAATTACCACACTTCCCCTATGAGTGCCTCAGAGAAAGGAAGACAAGGGCAATAGCCAAACTGCCAAAAAGAAATTCTTTCTAGAGGGAGAGGAGCCCATCGAAGACAAGAATGGGGAAAGGAGAATAAGCCTACCATATCCCTGGAATGAGTTAAACTACCACCTTATAAAATACATATCATGTGAAGGTAGGTATAGTGTGGTTTATGGATATCACTTTAGGCTTCTTCAAGAATTAAGGTTTCGAGCAGAAACACTTCCTCACCATAGGCTCAACATACCATACTTCCTTCTGCAATCACTGATAGATACAAGCATAAAGGTGCAGGAAGGAAACTACCAACAGTTAGCCCACCATGGGTTAATTAGAATCATCATAGAAGAGGCCCTCCAAAACCTCAGAATTTCTATCCAATGGGAAATTTTCAGAGACATGCAGACATATGAGGATATCAAATCCCTCACATATGATATTAGCCCTACTGTTAGTGAAAAGGATGAAGAAGAGACTGAAACAGATGGGGAAGAAGCAGAGAGGGATGAAGAGTAGATAGATGAGGATGAAGAGGAAGAGAAAGAGGAAGAAGGCGATGAAGAAACAGAGGAAGATGTCAAGGAGGACACTGATAAACAAGATGAGGATCTAGAGGGAGAAGAAGAGGGGAAAGACCAAGGTGAAAAAGGCAATGGAAAAGAAGAGGAAGAAGATAAGGAGGAGTCACCTAGAGTGTCTCCAAAACCCACTGAGAAAGAGGCAACAACTACCCTCAATACCCTTAGGACCCCTACCAAACAAAAAGGAAAAAGACAGAGGAAAACCCCCTTATACCTCAAAACAAGAAAAGTAGAAGGATAAGGCAAGGAAAGCCCCAAACTCCAACCAAGGTTCCCATTGTTATTGAGGCCTCACCTAAACATTCGAAGAAGATGGCTCCTCTTATAAAAACTCAAAAATAAGGATACTCAGCACAAACCTCCCCTAATTCTCCTATCACCTATGTGAGAAGTCCTATAACCAGATCCACCTCATCCAAAGGAAATGAAATCATACAAAATGCACAATAGGACCTACAAGAAGTAGAGGTAGTCCTACATGAAACTTTGCTAAACCTACAAGAAACTCAAAAATTGGAAAAGGAAGGAAGTATGCGTCCAGAAGAAAAGAGAGTGGACCCAGAACTAAGGGAACCAAGTCCTCAAACTAACCTTGACTCCTACTACAAATTTATTGAGGGGGGCAAGGTCATTCCACAAAAATTTGCCATTCCATTATTCTTTGAGCTTGAGAAAGAAAGATCCAAAACACATATATGGATGCATATTTCCAAGTCTAAGGAAGTGGAGGACCTTGGTCACATGGAGGAAAAGCTCAAAGAGATGGGAAGAGAACTAAGTAGCCTGAGGGATAGAGAGGCCATAATGAAGGCCCAGTTGGAGGCAGAAAATACATGGTTGAAAGGACAATTGCAAGAAAGAGAGAATCAATTGGCATCCATGGTCAGTCTATCTTTGGAAGCAATCTAATGCAGGATGCTAGCTAAGTCCTATGCATTATACCTTAAGGAACAATGGATACAGTTCCAAATCAAGACCCTAGCACAGACAGGCAATATGTCATTCCAGGATTATAGATAGTTCATTGATCTATGTGATCGAAGTACATTAGAGGATAGGGCTAGGATGTCTTAGTTCTACTTGCATAACATGGCTTTGATAGATATGAATGTCTGGGACCCTAATGAAAAGCTGGGGGATTTACAGTTGATGGATTTGGCATCATGGATGGACCATGAGGAAGCAAGGGCTGTAGAAATGAAGAAGATATTGGCAAGAGAAAAAATTGAGCCTCTCATGAAAAGAGCTGAGCAGTCCAATCTAATGGCTATCATTAACACACATAATTTAATTGCAAATGATCCTCAACTTGCACCTAGGTATCTTGCTGCCCAAGAGCAAGCAATTACACATTTTAAAGATGTGTTCAGACTATTAGGGGATGACAACATGTAAGCTTTCCAAAGGAGATGGAATACTTTGCCACATAGTTTCAAAATCAGAGAGTACCATTCTCCTCAAAGGATGAGAGAAGCACTAAATAGGACACCCATGTATGAAAAAACCACCCAAAGGCTCAAAGTCAATTAGATTGGCTTGAGATTCAGTCAACCACTACTCTTGGGGATGTTAGAAGGAAGGAAGGAAGAGGAAGAAAGAAAGTGGTGGGAGGAGGTAGAAAGGAAGGCAAGATTCTATGCACAAGAAGAGGAAACCACATCAGAAGCATGGGATGTGAGGGAGGCCACTAGAGCTATGAAAGACATGGATATTCACTGAGTTGCTCAAAGGATGAGCAACACTTTAAGTGGGAGGTGATGATGAGCCTCATCATTGGGTAACTATATGGACCTTAAGTCACCTTATAACTTAGTAAAATCAACTCTTCTCAAAATTTATTACATGTTTTGATTATATTTTGTTTAATGAGATGAGTTAAAGTGAGATACTATGCCTAGTGGAATAATATGCATTGAATGCAGGTTTGAAAGAGAAAATCAAGGAAGTTTGGCAAGATTAAGGTTTGAAACTCGAATGGGAAAAGGAAGAGAGATTGTATGAGGTAAATCCTCCTCATTTACTCCTCCCTAATCCGAATATTCCTTCATTAATCACACCAGCTCGGAGTACAAGCAGCCAAGTCATGAAGATCAAAAGGCAGTCGGGCCAGTGATAGTCAAAGGGTTAGTTCATCTCGATTTTTGGAGCCAAGCCTCCATAGATTTAAGGAAGTCATTGGGGAATTCAATTGTATAAATAAAGAGGCCTAGAGCCTCATTAGGATTCAAATTTTTGTTGCAAAAACAGTAGTTATTTTTGAGCTCCATACTTGTGGAAGACATTGCTATGTAATTTTTTGTTTTGATAATGAGAATGAGATTTTCCATGATCCAGTCCTGAGTTAACTCAGAGGACTAAAGCTCTTGGGTCAGTCCCAAACCTAGCAGTAAAGTCTCCTCTTCTTGTATCTGTATGCTTATATTGGTTTCATAGATTCATGATTAAATTGTCCTTAGAAGTATTTCATTATGGGCAATGTAGATTTGATTAGTTTGTTTATTAGTTTGCTTCCATTTGTGATTTACTTCTGCCGTAGGTTAGAAAGGCAAAAAGCATCACAAAGTTGTTAGTAGGTGTATTGGCCTCACCTCTTCCTTCAGGGATCATGATTTGAGGAAAGGACCACTATGCAGCCCAAAAAGACAGATTTTTATTTTCTCATAGAATTTAGAGTTTACTGTACTTGAACCAACATTTGATCAATTTGCAAGTGTAGGATTTGATTACCATCTCTTTCATCTTCAGTATTATATTAGAACTCATCAATGATTACATTTTATTTTTTAATTCTCCTCATGCATGAAGTAGACAACTAGCTCATTAAACTCTGTTTTTCTAGCTTATTAGAATCATTCTTGTTTACATGATGTTTTGGAAAATATCAATGTTTGATGCAGAGCAAGTGTTTCAGAAGTAGAGAGATCCCATAGAAAGAAACCACCTTCCAACTTCATCCATCCATAACCATTCCTTGCTTTCACCAAGACCTTCACCAATTTCATCATTTTACATAGAAACTCCTCCAAGCATGTTGAGAAAATACAACCATGTCCTAACCTTGGTTTTGAGTTCTGAGTCACCCTAGGCATTTTCTCACTCCACTCAACCTATTAACCACCTTCCCTAGGCCTTCCATCACCTCTATCACCCATTATTTTTCTCTTGGCTGTATCTCGTAGAAATACAGGGAATCCTGTAAGTTTTTAGTACATCTTGTAGGTTTTCCTATAGTGGCTTGTTTTGAGGCCAAATTGAGGGAAAAACTCTAGGAGGCCACACAAGGGTACTTGAGGGTCTCCCAAACATCCCAACCATTCTCCAGCATCCCTAATCCACCTTCCACATCACTAAAAGAGATTAGGGTTCACAATTGATTTTTTATAAAAAAGAATAAAAAGAAAAAAGCAAATTTATTTCAGTCCTTTACAAGCACAGTAGTGATGTTTGATGTTTTGAACTTCCTTGCTTTAGGCAGTAGCATTTCATACATGTTAGCTTGTCATTCTTGTCAAGCGTAGTTTCTCACCATTGAGTTAGAGAATGGTGTGTTTTTACAATAGGATTTTAGTAATTTTCCTTATTGTAGTAGACAAGCTTTCTCCTAGAGTAGATTTTTCTTTTTCTCATCAGTAATCAAGCTTCTTCTAAATCCATAGAAGTCTGGATTGAACACCCTAGTGGTCTCTTCTAGCTGAGCAATGAAAAAAAGAAGAACCATCACTTTTACCTCTGTATACAACACTATCACCTCCAAGTTTGTATGAACCCCGGGTTGATAAGGTAAAGCTCGTAGCTCTAGGAGTTGCAACATTCTTGCTGCAATATTGGTGCTCATCAGACTAGTTTATTATTAGGATTTAGATTTGGTTGAGTTGGTAGTTGAGGGTGTGCTGAAGGGTGAGGGTTCTAAAATGTACTAGGTGATGTGGGTTGAGGTGGAGAACTTGTTCCCATGGGTAAATTGTTCATCCCGATAGGGCACTTCTAGTTTTGAGGCCAATTCAGGTTCTATGTAGTGGAAGTAGCCCATTGTGAAGGGTAAGGATTACTCACTGAATTTTTCCAGAAGAGGGCAGAACATTGTGGATTTGTTTAGCCATCTCCTAGGAAGGGTTGGTTTGGCAAGGGTGACATGGAATACTATTCGGATTTCCAGGAAAGGAAGGGTGGTTGGCCTTTCCATGTTGTTCCACGGTTTTGCTATTGCTTATATTGCGTAGGAAAGAACAAAGAAGGGTCTTGTGGCATACCTGAGGGTCATGCTCGCCATTGTCGACGTTGAGCCATTAAGTATGCCATCTCTGTTCCTTCTTCAACTTCTTTGAACACTTCTTTCAATATGGAAGGTGATGGAAACTAATCGATTTCATGGTCCTTGGTGCATATAGAGCACGTATGAATCATGTCCAAGGGACATTCTCTTTTGTTGTGCTTCTTTCGGCAACGTGGACATAATATGGCTAGAATTTGTTCTGCCTCAGCTTGTCTTTGTCTTGGATGTAAGACATCTAATTGTTTATTCAACGTACCCAAGATATCTATCTTGAAATCTTCCAAGAGGTATCCGATCTCTATTCTCATCACGCCTTTGCTGGGAGGTCTAGTTCCTCTAGTCATGGAGTCTCGACTTCCTAGCCTGATGCATGTACTACCTCATGAATACTTGATACAAAATAAAACAATTTTGTCATAGTATTTTTGATAAATGTCACCTTTACCCATCAGATTTAAATTTTCTACCCATTCTTCTCTGATTCCCTTTATTAAAATGGATTTCAAGACTGCTTTTGGTAATGTGGAGTGGGGGGATCTCTGCAAATTATACTGAAATCATTTGATGTATTCTTCTAAAGTTTCATTATCCTTCACAAACATTTTTAAGATTTCATGTTTTAGATCCCTAGTCCTACAGTAGTCCTGGTATTTGGTGAAAAAACAATTCTTCATGTCATCCTAGGAATTAATGGTACTTCCACCCAAACCCATAAACCATCGCAAAGATGCTCCCTTTAAGGTATAGGGGAACAACTTCTATTTATGAGGATTAGTGGTGCAATCATATCCTCTGCAGAGGACATCAAACTCAAATAGAAAAGTATCTGGATCCTCTAAGGCCATCCTATGAAAGGTTGGGATATTTTTGTAACGGAATAACTTTCATTAGGGCATTGGATATTGGGTCAACGATAGGGTATTCCAACATCAAGGTCTGACCTTGAGGTGGTTGATTCACCATTTGGTCAAATATGTGCCAATAATATTTAGGGGTTTCTTGCTGAGGGGGTGTTATCTGGGTGAATGGAGTATTCAAAATTCGAAAGGGGATTTACTGCACTACTCAGATCAGGGATATTATGTATTTGTTTTTTAGCTAGGATCCCAGAAGATCCCAATTCAGATGGATGTGGATCTACCTTAGTAGATCCACTGGTTTCTCCTTCTCCTTCTTTCAAATTACACGATTTTCCCTCTTGTGAAGGACCATTGTATAGATTATTTCTATTTTGGAAACTTTCCTCAGATTCTTAGGTTTTGCTATGGATCTCAGCATAAGCTATAGTTGGTGATTTTTCTACTTGAGGGATCAAAGTAGAGCCTTTTCCAAATATTGTCTGGGGTCCTACTAATGCTTGAGATTCAACTCTCCAAATGATTTCATCTATAAAGGTTGGTTGCCCAAAGGTCATCGATCCCTGGGCTTTGGTTGTTTTTGGTATCAATTTTTGATCTATTGGTATATTTTTTCTCCTGGACATTCATTCCTACACAACCTTTGCGTATCCACTGAGATTGGGCACTAGGAAAAAGTTTTTTCCTTGTTGTGTATGCAGGTTCTTACCTCCCCGTTTTCAATACCCAATTCTCTTCAGAGGCACAAATTAACTATTATATTGACAACCTCCTCGGCAATGACGCCAAGATGTTGGTGCACTAAGATGACTTTAAAAATCAATCTTAATCCTACATTAATATGTCAACTTGGTATTTGTCTGTATATTTCAAGGTTATCTGTGCGATAACTATTAGAGATTGGAATACAAGTAATTAATCCTAACTAATCATTGCAGAAATAAACAATTTCTTAACAACTCATTAAATATTAACAATGCTGAACAAGAATTATTCGATAATTCAAAATCGGAAAGATAAATATTTTGCAAATTACTTTCAAACAAAGATCTTAATCCAATGTCCTAATGTAAAAGAGGAAATCAACCTAAATAATCAAATCCACATGTATGAAAGGAAATTACCCAATCCTGCTAATCACAAGGAATCATTCAAAGCTATAAGTAATCACAGAAAGAATATACTAAGAGGGAACAACAATCATATAAAAACTTACTTTCTGAAAACTATAAAAATGATATTAACCAAGCTATATGATTTACTGTAACCCAACATATAGCAAGAACAACAATGTAAATCTTGACAGTAAAACATAAATAGAATAATTCAAAGGAGCAGTGGATCTTCCAATGACCAGGCCCAAAGCTTCTAGAAGAACACTGTTATCAAAACTCAATCCATAGATTTAATGGAAAACTTCAAGTTTTTTTTTTTTTTTTTTTTTTAACAAATTCAATTATTGGATTACTATTCCAAAAAAAGAAAAAAGAGGGATACATGCTCCCATTACATCAAGCCAAAATGGGAGAAGGCATCTTGGAAGAGAAACAAAGGGAAAACAGTCCCTATCTTCCAAGCTCTTCCCCTTTTGTTACTGAGGTTACTAATTGAAATATCCTTAAAAATACTTACATACTGATTCAACAACAATTTACACCCACATAACATAAAAGACTAATAGTGGCAAGACTTTGTAGAAAAGAGAACAATGAGGCAATTACAATAAATGTTTGTTGACTAAGGGATCCTAATGGGGTAGAGTCCAATTCTTTCTGCTTTGAGTGTTAGAGTTTTCTCCTGTCTGATTAATAAAAAAATTCTTCAGATAATTGATCATTTCCTCCAAATGCCTGCACTTTTGTTTTGGCATAGACATTTCTTTCCGCTGCTCTTCCATTTGTCTCTTTTGGAAGGATTTCTAAGATTTTGCTTCAAATTTGTGGTGTTTGATTTTTTCTCTAACCTTCTCAATGATGAATTTACTAGCTCAACAAACTGTGTAGTTTTCACATTTTGGGATATTTGCAAGTGAGTTCCGATCCATTTTCCTAAAGGGGAAATAAGACACAGAGTGAAGAAACAAAAGCAACCTATAGACAGAACCATGAAGACCCACAGCTACCAGAGAGAGGGAAATCGGGCTCGAAAAGAAGAAACCACACAAGATACGTGAAAGTTAAAGAATATGGGAGGCGGGGGCCATTAGAGCTGTGTGGTGGCAAGGGCAATAGGAGCTGCGCGAGGGAAAAAATTTCGGAGACTTCTCTAGAGATGCGCAAGGGTGGGGGCCCCTAAAGCTGTGTGAAGGCAATAGTATTTGGAAAACAACCACTAGAGCTACGCGAAGGAGAGGGGCAAGGCTAAAACAGAGAAGATAAGCATGATCCCTAAATGGGTGTAATGATGAATACAAGAAAAATAATTACAACTTCTGAGACAGAGAGGGAGGAAAGGGAGGGCGAAGATGACATAGATAAAATAACATGGGCAGAGGGGAAGAATATATTGCTGCACAACTTACCACATTAGGGAGGAGAACACTAACTTTTCATGGGAAGCTTGAGTAGTTGCAATTCGCTTGACAGTTGCCCACCTCAAAGTTCTCTCTTTGGTTGCAATTATTTGTAGATTGAGGTTAGAGATCCTATGGGATCAATTTCTGAGCAATCACATTATCAATTCCAGATTCTCCCATAGGAAGGTTGATAGCCAGATTCACCCACATGTTTGCGGTACAATTATTTTATCTAAGAATATACTTGAAGGTGACTTCACCTAGAAACTGCAAATTTTATCCCACCCTTTTTGTTAATTGACTCAAGACCTTGTTCTTGGGGGTTCTGCTTTCCACCATCGATTGAATTATTATTGAAGAGTCCCCCATTATGACCAAATTCTTCATACTTTGTTTCTTTAAGATTTTGTTCCCAAGAGGAGGCCTATTTTCTTATGACTTGTTGTTTGATAGACCTCCTAATCCCCATCGATACGTGATAGGATTTTTCCCTCCTGGGTCAAAAAGTATACCTCCCACTCTAGCCTTGCTTAGGTTGGACTTAAAAGCACCATTAAATAGTAGGCATGGCCTATTCAAATTTTATGTCCATGTTTTGAAATCCTCTTTTTTAATTTTGGTTTTCCAATTCTGCATGTTATTAGTAGATTTGCTTAAGTGAATTTTTTGTTGCTTTCTCATCACAAATTCAACCCAGAAAATTTCCTCGTGTTACATGTGTTTGACATATATTGCTTTAACTCCTTTAGAGTTGATGAATTTTGATGACATGCTCCAAGTTTTAGCCAAAATGGTTCTGGAATTTGGGGTGTGATATTTAAAGATCCTCTGGTTTCTTGCTAACTATATTTATCAACACATAAATGAGGGAAAAATCAACCAATATCGTTTTAATGTTTCTTTGTTTTTAAAGGAATATGGATATTCCCCCTCCACCCCAGATTGATAACATTTCATGTAAAATAAGAGAATTAAGTATACCAACCTCTAAGGGGCTAATAATCCCTTTCCAGCAGGCCCTAGCATAGGGGCATCCCACAAAAAGATGCTAAATATTTTCTTCACTTCCTTGACACATTGCACAACGAGATGGGCCTTCATATCCTTTCTTTTTAAGATTATCAACAGTCAGTATTTTAGCTTTGAGTAGCATCCACATGAAATCTTTGATTTTTGCCAATGTTTTAATTTTCCAAACCTCCCTCCAGTAATGCTACTCTCGATTTCCATGTTGATGTAAAGTAGCATATCTATATTTGACTGAGTAATCCCATCCATCAAGATCCAATCGAAGAAAATATTTTGAGTGTAGACTTAGTGGAGCGCCCCCCTTAAGTTCTGTGATTAGGGACTTCCACTAAGAGACAAGGCCAAGAGGGAGGTTGAGAATCTGCTAATCTCCCCATTCTCCTTCTCTCCAAAGAGATATGTCATCCAAAGTAAAGATTCCTTTTGATTTCATCCATCTTCTCAGATCTTGAAGAGTTTCTTATCAACCTATAGGCTGAGTTCCCATTATTCTATCCTTCCATATTTTTATGAGTTTAGCATTTCTAGGGATCTTAGAAGGGTTTTCTTTGATGAGGGAAACAATTTTTATAATCAGACTCCAGTGCTGGGAGAGGAGCCTGATTGGATAACCTTTTCTTAATAAGAGGGTTCTATTATGGTTCATGTGTTTTTCTGCTAGGGTTTTCTTCCACTAGTTGCTCCCTCCTGTTATAAATCTCCATGTTATTTTTCTCCTAGAGCCACGTTCATTATCCCTGGGAGTCTTATTTCCAAACCACCATTCTCATACGAAAGAGTTACTTCATCCAATTTTACAAGGCTATGCTTCTTTTTCTCCACTGTACCTCCTTTCCATAGGAACCCCCTGATTACTAGCTCAATTTGCTTTTGTATACTTGTGGAGGCTAGAGTTGTTGCATACTGGTAAATTGGGAGAGCTGTGAGTAGGGCCTTCATTAGTACCACCCTTCCTGCCATATTGAGCTAGATCATACCCCAATTCTACACTTTTTGTTTCATTTTCTCAATATAATTATTCCATATTTCGGTATTCAAATTTTATTTTGAGATCGAGAGTCCAAGATATTGGAAATGGCTCCATTTTTCTTGAAATGGGATTTCCATAATTTCTGATATTTTTTGAAGAGTGCGAGAGGGTGTGTTCCATTCATAGATTCTACATTTTTGATTATTTAGTAGTCCTCCAGAGTCTTCCAAAAACTTTCTTAGTACCTTTTTCATTCTTCTTTCCATTATGCAAGAGGCCCGTCCCATGACCAAGGTGTCATCTGTAAATAGGGAGTGGTTTATGATTTTAACTTTAGGAGGGATTGAGACTCTTGTAATAGTCCTATCTTGTCTGCATTTATCAAGACTTCTACTCAGAGTGTCTGCCATTATTATATACAAGAAAGGAGAGAGAGGAAATCCTTGGTGAAGCTCCCTTGAGCTTTGAAAATATTCACTTAGTCTTCCATTGCCCAAAGGTGTAATCCAGGGACCCACAATACAGGTTTTTATTATATCTATTGCCTTTTCTAAGAAACCAAATCTCTATAGAACAGTAGCTAGAAAACCTAAGTTGACCCTATCAAATGAATTAGCCATTTCAAGCTTGAAAATCATTCCTTTTTAATTTTTCATAAGGCTAGAGTGAGAAGTTTCCTGCTCTATTAGAATGTTGTCAAGGATTTGTCTTTTTGGGAAAAATCCTCCTTGGTTTTATGATATTATTCATGGAAGAATAAATTTTATTCTGTTTTCCAAAATTTTTGTTGTGATTTTGTAGGAGTTACACAAAGAAATGGTCCCAAATCTACTAAAGGAGTTATCATTTGACTCTTTTGGAACAAGGGCAAGGAAGGAAGAGTTTGTGAATCCTCCAACCTTGAATTTCCCAAAAACGTTTATGATCATTATTATCAAATATTTTTTCATAATGATCCAGTTGTTTTTATATAATGAGATAGGGAACCCATCCAGGCCCAGGACCTTATTTGGGTGCAAATCCTAAACAATAGCTGCAACTCCTTTTCTTCATCTACTCTTGTGATTTCATTGTTTTTTGCTTCACTGATTTTCCTGGGAATATGTTGAAGATAATATTCATACTCATGATTTGAAGCTAAGGATGACAATAGAATTTTATAGTATCTGTAAGCCTCCTCCTTTATTTCCTCTTGACCTCTAACTTCTTTGCCTTAATTATCTATTATGCTGTCTAATTGGTTTTGGTTTCTTCTTATCCTAGCCGCATTATGGAAAAACACGGTGTTCTTGTCTCCTACTTTGAGCCAAATACTTCACGATTTTAGTCACCACTCTTCTTCTTCCTTTTTGACATGAATGTCAAGTAACAAGACAATTAAGCCAAACATCCATCTCACATGCATATGCAACACCATGAACTCGTTGATATCAATGCCAACACTATAGTGAAAATAGTTAAGTGTTGGTTGTATGTATGCTTATGTTTCCTATTGTATGATTTCCTTTTGTTATAGGTCCATTCCACGGTTTAATGAGTTCTTGGTTAATTAATATGAATGCATAAGCTAATGTATGTTATTGCACCTAGTAAGAGAGGAACTCAAGCATTCTTTGTGATTCATTGATGAAACTATGCATTTATGGCCTACATGTACCTTGACCACAAAGTGTTTGTCTAAATGATTTCCATGTACTTATTAATTTTGACTAGGAATTGAGTCAAGAATAATGAGTAATGACCCCTATAGGTGATTGAGATGATTATGGGAAATTTTGTGTAGTTGGCATATACTGACCCTAAAAATCGGATTCAAGGCTTCTAGCGACATCCTTTGAACAGGGAAACTACAACTGCAACCGCACAGAGGAAGGAATTTGCATGCGAATGGAGATTTCTAGCTGCACGCAGAGCTTGGCATGTGTGTGGCTGGGAGGTAGAGTCTAGAAAAAAGAAGTTCCCTCTCAGGGTCTGATCACCAGAGGTTGTTGGTTGACATTTAGGTGATCTGGTGTTCCTAAGAGGTATGAGTAAGTTTTTGGTTTGTAGACCCCACTTCCATAACTAGAAATTTAAGGTTGGGTCATGTCATAGTAACTCTCAACACATGTTTACCTTGGAGAGCTTTTAAAAGCAGGTAAATGTGGGGTGGGGTGTTACAACCTTCACCTGGAGCAATGCTTATCTCATTATTGTGAAGATCATAAATACTATACGAATTGCTAAATCCATGTAATAGTGACTTTGTCATGGGATCTTGATTACAGTAATCATTATCATCACTTCTTCTTGTATTTGAATATGTCTCACATGCATATGTATCTTTTTTTTTTATCAAAGACTTGTTTCTAGCTTTCGTTTATTCTGACATTCTCCAGTCTATAGAGTGGAGTTTTACCCAATTGTCTCAATGACCTCATGACTTTATGACCACATATTCGCCCAAAAGTAAATATGCTTTTAAACAATAAACATCTTTTAATTGTAGCGAACATAGTACTAGATTAGTTTATGTCACGAGTGAGTGCAATTGGAATTTGAGATATGTTAGCATGTACATTGTTTAGTCCACCAGTCAATGCCAATTATGGTTTTCTAAAACGCTAGACAAGTTCTCATATTTGAAAAATGGTAATCGTAATGATATTAATCGTTCCTCCAATTAATAAATTTCCTTCAGTATGGAAATTTGTCTATTACAACTAATTTTTTTTGGAAATGAAAATTTGATAACTTTATCATTGTCTAGTTACTTTCTGCAATTTTTTCATATGCGCTTAATTTTTTACACATTTCTAATTAGTTTTTTTATGACATCTCTTTTAAACCAAGTTTGATTGCAAATTGCATGGTCATAAACATGAAAATCTTGTATTTTCTTAAAATAATGTTATCCAGTCAATGTTTCAAATGCATAATTGAACATTTGTAACGATTCTTTATGTTCATTAGAAAATATGCTATCTTGTATTGACTTTCTCTATTTCGATTGTCTTGGAATCCAACTTGTTTTGATGAAATTTTTGTTTCTTATGTATTTTTTGAATTCATACAACGAAGAATGTGGTATTTTTCTTACACTGAGAGACTTTGTATTAAGTTCCATAATATTTTCATCAATGTCGATTCTCTTAGAGCTAGAATTCAATGGCTTGCATAGTTTTCTAAGAACACTTGTTTCAAAAACATCCTTGTTTCTTATATGTTTTTTGACTCAATGAATTGATACTCACAATCTCTTGTTTGCTTTGATAAATTTTGTATCAATTTCTATGCCATTTTCATTCATGTTCATCTTTTCGAAGTCAAACATATTAATGCCACTATGCTTTCTCTATTGAATTCTTCTATAAGTTTCCTTAATTATTTCAATAACATGTGAAATGTTTTCTTGTTGTAATATTTCTTTGTGAGGTTCATAATGCAAATGACCTACAGTCATACCAAATTGCATAATATGGAATAATTTTCTATCTTTCTTGAATCCACAAAATTCATACACAATATCCAAAGTGTCAGCAAACCATATGCATATAGTTATGTTCAAGATATGTTGTATCTAGTCATAAACAGAAAGATCATTGTCTATCTTCCCTTTTTTCATATGGAATTGTTAATTGTATAATGTATCCTTGCCAATCTACTGATCTAGGAAATTGCTTAATTACATCTTTGTTCATGTATTTTACTATATAGTTTAGCGAAAATGAATCATTATGCATCATTGCATTGCAAAACATTTGTGCAATCATTCATTGTAAATAGGGAACATCATACTCATTCTTCATCAATTGACATATTGTTTCAAAACAACCTTTACTGTAAATACTCCTAAACCTAGAAAATCTTTTAACCATATGAGTGTCTGTGATTTTTCTATCTGCATCCATCCATGTTATGTTTATTTGTATCTTGTTATATTTATTATAGATTCATGATCATTTCCTATTGAACATTTGTTTTTGCACATGAGTGGTTCAAAATGTCTAGAAATTGAATTCTTGTCTTGGAACAATATGCCATAACTTTCTTCACACAAATATAAATTAAAATGCAAATTTCTTTTCATTATTGTCTTTGACGAAAGTCTTGTGGGAAATTTTAGCTAGTTTGATAACCAATGTATACAAAATATTTCCCCTCAAAGTCCTTGTTCCTCCCCACAGATAGTATTTGAAGTTGATTTTGTCATCCTTTCAAAGTAAACATTCAGGCTATCTACACCATGCATATGTATTAATGCATTTTTATTTAATTCATGTTCATAAGATTTTATGAATTTGGTCTTCCCTTCATGTAAACAATTCCTAAAATGCTCTATTATTCCTTCACATAATTCTGTTGACATGTTCTAAAATGCAATAGAGTTCACATATTATCAAATAAGCAATCTCCCACACCATATGCAAAATTTTTCAAACCAAATAGTTTATGATGCCTTAGTATTGTATCCGTACCATTGCTCTCTATAGTAAACAAATGCTTTTGCATTGATGATTTAGAAATCATGTTTCAAACATTCTTGTTCATTGATGCTTTAGCAATTACATCTAAAAAAATAATAATTTCACTATGAACTATTGCTCAATGACAATCAAAACATAAATAATGTGTAGGAAAACAAATAAAATGACATAGACACAACTGATTCACGTAAAACTATTTTCTATGAATGAGATATAGAGTCACAAAAAAAATGAACCACAATATACCTAATATGGATATCATAAAATCTATATCTGCTTTTGAAAACATATATTGTTTACAATTCTTATGCTAATAACCAAAACAAATAATTGTTAGAACAAAGTTTTGATTCCAACAACTAGAGTAAAACCATTCGTAGTGAGCCCCCCTGCCCCCTCTAGAACTATGAAACATACGAAAAAATGCATGATCAACACCTGATGAATGCAACTACCGACACATTACGTGTTAAAATTGCACCACAAGAGGTTTATAAAAATTAGAGCATTTGATTTATGATTCTTAGGCTAATGAGAAATTTCTAGTGACACATTACTTGTTATTATTATTATTATTATTATTATATATATTATAAAATTTCACAAAAGATTCATAAACTTAGACCATTTAATTTATGATTTATGCCAAAGGACGAGTATGCAGAATAATAAGAACAATCTTTTTATGGAAAAGCTCTAGACTTATGCATTTACTCCCCCCCCTGCACAGTTCTCTTGCACACTTTCCTATCACATAATAATTTTTTTAAACAGTGGACGCCACTTAACATCAATCTTTTGATATAATGTGTCACACGATTTCATATTTATTTAACTTCATACATTTCTATGTCACACACAAAATAGTTACACATTGTCATTATACACATAAATGACAAATATAGAGTTAGATGACTTTGAGAATGCACGTTGCTAGCAGTAGAGAAACCATACAACACATACCCAAAAACATAATTTCATAGAGCTTAGAATCTATGCAGAATAGAGGATTTGTGTAGGATGTTGAAGCATAGATGAACACACCTTCAAATTTTAGTTGTGTTTGAGTGGCATATTTAAATATTATAGGAAACAAAAACATAGATTAGAGATGTCATTAAGGCTCAATTGAAAAAAGAAATTTATTTTGCAATATATCATAAATATAGAAAACAATCAACATTCGATCAACCATAAGTTTTGCTCCTCGCAAAGAGAAAATTTTCTACACATGCATTTCCCAATAGTTGTACAAAAACAAATCTCCTTTACGCACTAGGAAAAATCATTTCGTTGGATAATTTTTAAACTCTTTCTCATTTATAAATTTTGAAGATATAGCTATATGCAAAAACAATTATCAAATCCGAGGAAGATTTTATTACTGTCCGCAATGAAGAATGTTCCAAACATAGAGTATACCTAGAAAAAATTAAATGCACATTTTTTCATTTGCACAATTTAGCATAAGCCAAAAAAGGATAACTGGAGTGTCAAAAATGAAAAATGACAAACTGATACGTTAGTAAGAAAAGCAATATAATGAAATATATTTACAACTACATTTTTAATCAGCCTTATGTTTCGTTGTGTAGAGAATTTATTGTGCGAAGTATGTAGTATGTGTAGGAAAACAATTGCATAGAGCTTTGATTTTAAAGCTATGAATATTTACTAAAGACTAGGCATGTGTGAGAGAAAATAATGACTAAGATTGATAAATTCCATTGTGCTAGGTTGTGCATATGGCATTGCTAAACTATTAATGTTAATCTGTGAGATTTTTGCGCACAATGGATTTGTTGTGAAAAAGGGAACACATGTATTCGTATTATATTGGAAGCATATGTGTTTTCCATATTGGGATGTTGGATCGTTATCTATATTTTTAATAGTTTCAATGTCTTTGATGCAATATTGATGACGAATGTAGCCTCCACTCCTTCAAAAGATTTATGCAAAGAGAATCAATTAATTAGCATAAAAATCCATTCAGTAATTAGTGGAAATATCATAAATCTATCATTCTATTTATTTTCATACAGATTTACGACACATCCCTATATAGATCATTATATAGATAAATTGTTATCTAAATTTTTAATTGTCCTGATCATTATCTAAATACATTATTATCTATATTTTTAATTGCCCCAATGCCTTCAATGCAATATTGACAACATACAACTAGAGGAAGTGAAATTAAACAATTTAATGCAATTCATATCTGAATATGAATGAATTACCATAATTTCCATAATAATGACATTTGAATTGAAAGAAAACAACCAAAATTATTTTTGAATCACAATTTAATCATCCTCATCATTATCTAGATACAATGTTATCTAGTCTAGATTTTTAATCATTCCAATTCCTTTGATGCAATATTGACAATGTAAAACCAACGAAATTGACAATAAGCAATGTCACACAATCTGTATCTAAATATGAAATGATTAATATAATTTTTATAATAATCAAAATTTATTAATATAAAACAACTCACATTAATCCCAAATCACATGTTGATAACAAAAAAAAAGAATCGTTGTCTACCGAGACCACAAATTTGTTGTGAAAGTCATTTTTCACCAGAATCTAGATTTTTTTTTCAAAGCTGCAAAACTAGCCATAGGAGAATTTAAATAATTTTTTTGATGGTGGAAATGAATTCGACAGTATTAATCATATTTCCCAAAATCTCTACCGAATTTTGTTCAAAATATTTCTAGAATTTCCACTATTTTCCAAGAAAAATTATAGTGGTAGTATTTGTAATAAATTTCAGAAATGGCACATGTAAGCTATCCTTTTTGAACCGAACTAAAAAAATATTTCACATAATTTCTACACATAAGTGTATCGATCTGGATCTAAAAGTACTAATGATAAAGCCAATGTAATAATTGTCTATCAAAGATAGGAAGCCTTGCGAATCTGCTACAACTATAATACTACAATGAATGGAACAAACCCAACAAAAGAATTGAGTAGCATAAAAATTGCACCAAAAATAGATAATTAAATGACATTAATTCATAAAATAGTTAAAGGAGTATCTACAGTGAATAAGATCTTATATTGTTTGTCGATGTGTTATAATCTAAATGCACCAGGACACTTCTAAGAGAAGCCCCATGATCACCGGGAGGCCCTATTTGATCATAATGTTCTATGCTAAGAATAGGGCATATGATGTAGTGCCAACACACTAGAAATGATGCACTTGTGATTAGTGGTGATATCTTATCCACATTTCCTTAGTACATAACATTATAATTGACAAAATGATTTTTTTTCAATGATCCATCATATTGATTGTATGAAAGTAATTTTTATGAAGTGGACTATTATTAATGATTTGATTCATAATGTTTTTTGCTGGTAATATGGGCAAATGATGCACTGTCAACACACCATAAATCTTGTTGGATGATAAAATGAACAATTTGATCAACTTGTTATTAATGGTGATATCATATGCCCATATCCTCATCGCATAACATTATAATCAACAAAATGAACAATTTGGTCAATGATCCACCAACAAAATGAAAAATTTGGCCAATGATCCATAACATTGATTGAATGCAAGTAATATTTACGAAATCAAATGTTATTAATGATGAATAGTTTCTATGTTAATTAGAATGAAATATTAAAGTTTCTTATTTAATGTTTATTAGTCTTTGCCGACAAATTGATTAAAGGTTGTGCTCTCTGCACAGTGAAAGATTTGTTTATGGCTATATTTTTGTAAATAGGGATATCTGTGGAACAACAGAGGAAATCCATTCTACGAAATAAACTTTCAAGCTTTCACTCCACACAATCATAGACCTTCTGCATAATTCATACACACTTGCACTCAAATAAATTTTTTAATCACAAAATTTACAATTTTTTTTTGTTCATGCTCACACCCCCACATAATCGATTTCTTTCGCAATAAATACTTTCTAATTTACTGATTAAAGGTTGTGCTATCATAATGAAATCTCTCCACTTCCATAAGTTGTTTCTTTCTGCACAATTCTTTAGCATTATTATTATATGTTATTGGTAATATTTTAATTATAAAGATTGCTAAATAATTTACTAAATATTTTACTGAGTACGGGAGAAACTCTACAGAATAAAATTTGTCAAAATATTTAATCGAAGAAAACACAAATTGAAAAAGCCTTACCTTAAGAAAATTTGTATATATGTAATAATAAAATGTTAAATATCATTACATTACAGATTAAAGTTATAAAGTTCCCTATGCACCTCTATTCTCTTGCACATATCTCATTCTCCACACATCCTTGATTTAGCATAGCTAAATTTTTAAAAGTTTTAAATGAAAAATAAAACTATTTTTTCTTTCTGCGTCACCATTCTCGCGTACATTACCCATCCTAAGCATAATAAAGGCTTCACACAAGGAAAGCTTCACAAGAGGAAAAAAAATAATACTAATTCTAAAATTTTTCATGGTAAAATTAATTATGTATCGACATCATAAATTTCCTTTTGCACCTTTGTTTTCTCACTTCTACATCGTTCTTCGCACGTTGTTAGGACAATGAACATTTACACTGTGCGAACTCAAAGTCCGCATTAACGACAAAGACATGGACTAAAAATCAAGGAAAGTGACATCGACTCTTCAAACATCGAATCAAGGATTAGAATTAGAATTCAAATTTTTTATTGGTAACTATAACACAAATTGAATTCAATGTAACATGATTTTGAAGTTGTAGAGTAAGAGCTCAGTGCTTCTTTAGCTAGAGTAGTTGGTGCTCTGGAATTTATCATCAATTTGGTATTAAAGCTTACTAAAATGATTAAATCTGAAGAATGTGTCCATTTGAACCTTGTAAATAAAAAAATGGCAATATTGGAATTGAAGATGGAGTGGCTGCAATTGGAAAACAAAAAGTTGAGTTTTCATCTAGATAATTTGGTCTATGCAGATAAGGTCAATTCTAAAGAGGATTCTAATGAAAGATATGATGATATTATATCCATTGAATAAGGTCCCCCCATTCTCATCTCAAGCCAAAAGTTAATGAGCCCCATGTTGCTTATGATATTAAGGATATGAAGTAATTTACACAGCTGTTAGTTTTTTTCGTTATAAAGAAAATCGGTTTAGAATAACTTCTACAACCCAATTGTGAAAAATGCCAATCTTTTGATGCGGGAGCAATGAGCAACAAAGCAAACAAACTGGACTAGAGGATCAGAACAAAAGAAAAGGATGATTTAAAGCAGAAAAATAGATAAAGCAGATTTAAAGCCTGCATGCATGAAGCTTTTGTGGAGAAAAATAAGGAGAGGATAGGGTTGATCCTTCCTAAAATTCTTATATAATTGTAATACCATAGGGGTGTAGGCATATCTCTTGTCTGAGGAATTTTGTGTGTGGCAAGATGTAGTCGAGTGTGAGCTTGGTTTAAGGCTGAAATGCCTTAATTTTGTAACCGTTTTGTGTAATATATAAACCTGGGTTTAGTGTTGTTGTATACCCTGCGTGTTAAGCTATGGATTTGTAGTTAAATCTATGAGTTAAATCTGTATTGTGAACTTGTTGAACTATTATATATGTTGATCGATTATAATTATGTTTGTGTATATGGTCTGTAATAAAAAATCCACGAAGATTTTCCAACGAATTGATGGTGATCTCGTTCTCGTGGCACTACAAACATTTTTCCTTTCTCATTCGTGGTGTTAGTAGTTTCATATTGCTGAGTTTTGATTTTAGTTGAGATCATTTGTCCCCTTTCAAAATCTACGACTGCAATACCACACGTTTGCTATACAGGTCGGCCATGGGGAACGACTCTGAGCCTACAAAGATTTTACTCACTTATCTTCAGAGAGGCTTTACTCCGGGTGGCTTTCCGATTGATTTGAGTTCTGGTGATTCGAGCTGAGGGAGCCCTTTTCCACAGGAGCCCGTATTTGAATTTTAATGCAAGTGAGTATGAATGTAGAAAGCATGGCTAACATTCCTGGTTAAAAGATAGTGATCCAGTTTTCTGGAGGGCACTCTATCATCCGCTGAGCAGCTCAATCAAAGTGCGCTTTGACGGTCCTATGATGTTAAATTTAGCTGTTAATTTGTTCATAGAAATTGGAAGATTGCCGAGGGCTGCAAAATATTATTAGGAAATGGCACTTTGGGCTTGCCCCCAATTTCTCATTTTCATCCGGTGGTATCAGAGCAGTAAGATTCTGCGGAAAGAGGTACAATTGTGTTAAAGATGGAGAGTTTATGGTCTTGCTATTGTGCAGATGGCAGCAGAGGAAGGTGAGAAGATTGCAATAGCCTAGAGCGGTTACCAAAAGACCAAGGCTAGAGGAGAGCTTGGTGAGGTAAGAGGCAGCAAGGAGGACTTGTTGTTGCAGAGGTTGATTGCAGCTCAGAAGTTAAAGATATTACGAAGAGCAGAAGCATATGACCAGGAGGTCATAAATTTTTGTGCCTCGGGATTCTAATGCAGGAGCAACGAGAAACAAAGAAAACAAACTGGACGAGAGGATAGAACAAAAGAAAAGCATGATTTAAAGCAGAAAAATAGATAAAGCAGATTTAAAGTGTGCATGCATGAAGCTTTTGTGGAAAAAAATAAGGAGAGGATAGGATTGATCCTTCCTAAAATTCTTATATAATTGTAATACCATAGGGGTGTAGGCATATCTCTTGTGTGAGGAATTTTGTGTGTGGCAAGATGTAGTCGAGCGTGAGCTCGGTTTAAGGCTGAAATGCCTTAATTTTGTAACCATTTTGTTCAATATATGAACCTAGGTTTATTGTTGTTGTATACCCTGCGTGTTAAGCAATGGATTTGTAGTTAAATCTATGAGTTAAATCTGTATTGTGAACTTGTTGAACTATTATATATGTTGATCGATTATAATTATGTTTGTGTATATGGTCTGTAATAAAAAATCGATGAAGATTTTCCAATGAATTGATGGTGATCTCGTTCTCGTGGCACTACAAACATTTTTCCTTTCTCATTCGTGGTGTTAGTAGTTCCAGATTGCTGAGTTTTGATTTTAGTTGAGATCATTTGTCCCCTTTCAAAATCTACGACTGCAATACTGCACGTTTGCTATACAGGTCGGCCATGGGGAACGAATCCGAGCCTGCAAAGATTTTACTCACTTATCTTCAGAGAGGGTTACTCCGGGTGGCTTTCTGATTGATTTGATTTCTGGTGATTCGAGCTGAAGGAGCCGTTTTCCACGGGAGCCCGTATTTGAATTTTAATGCAGGCGAGTATGAATGTAGAAAGCATGGCTAACATTCCTGGTTAAAAGATAGTGATCCAGTTTTCTGGAGGGCGCTCTATCATCCGCTGAGTAGCTCAATCAAAGTGCACTTTGACGGTCCTATGATGTTAAATTTAGCTGTTAATTTGTTCATAGAAATTGGAAGATTGCCGGGGGCTGCAAAATATTATAAGGAAATGGGATTTTGGGCTTGCCCCCAATTTCTCATTTTCATCCTCTTTCTTTGAATTTTTGAATTATGACTAGATTAAAAAATAACAATTAATTTCCATGCATGACATTTATCTATATTTCTATAAATTGGCATACATATCTCATCTTTTGCATAGTTAAAGCTTCACACATGAAAAATAATAATAATAATAGTTTAATATTAGTAGTTTAACATTAATTTATCTTTTCATACCTTGTTATCTAGAAAATACCCCATCCTAATTTTGTCCCTACCGAATAAAGTTTCCAATCTAAAAGCTTAGCATAGTAAAAACTACACACAATGAAATGTCTCATTCAGAGCAATAACACACTATCAAAGAACTCGCAAAACCCCTCATGCTCCCACACATAACTCATTTTCCAGTTTTTTTTTTTTATCACCAATAGAAAACTCATATATTTCCAATATAACACAAATGCATAGATGCCAAATTTCACAGGAAATCTATTCTGTGCAAAAATCTCACATATGCACCACCCGTTCTCCTCCACAAATCCATAGTAAAAAACCCACACAATGAAAATTAACAACTTTAATCATTATGTTCCCTAGGACATACTTCGTACTCTACACAGTAAAAACTACGCATAATGAAACATAATAATATTCCCCATTCTGCTGCACATACCCCGTCCTTTGTAAACATTCATACGATATACATACCCCATCTTCCACACAATGAAAAATAATAATAATAATAGATTAACATTAACTTCCCTATGCACCCCTGTTCTCTTGAAAATACCCCATAGTAATTTGATCCTTTGCGAATAAAGTTTCTAATATAAAATCTTAGCATCGTAAAAGCTTCAAAAAATGAAATCTCTTGCACATTCTGCAAATATTCAATTCTAACACTAATTCTCAGAGAAATACTAAATTAATTGATTAACATCATGATTCTTTCAGCAAGATCCACATTTTTCTTGCATCTGCATATTCACACAACTTCCTCTGCACATGCTTTTTACATACATGCTTCCTTCACACAACCACCTTCGAACAACCACATGCTTCCTCTGCACAACCACCTATGTACAAGCTCCTCCACATAACTACCTCTGCACATGCTTCATAGACAATGACCTATTAACTTTTAGTCAGAAGCTTGATTCACTATCCGAACTAAAAAGAGTTAAACAAGGATTGCTTGATGTCGATCAGATGAGGAAGATCAAGGTTGCATGGTCTAGGAAAATCAAAACATTGAAAGACATTATTTCTGAGTTTGGAGACATAGAACTCCCCTTTCTCCCACACATGCCCCATTTTCCATATTTTTTAATCATTAATAGAAAACACAGAATCACAAAGATACATAACTCTAAAATCAAAATCTCTACGCAACTTCTCTCCCACACATACTTTGTACTCTGCACAGTAAAAACTCTACACAACAAAACATAATAATACTCTTCATTCTCCCGCACATACCCCATCCTTCGTAAACATTCATATCATATGCGATCTACAAATTTGTAAAAGTATTTCTACATAATGACTTTTGTAGGCCCCCCTTGCCTACGCAAAGGACCTGCAACCACAGTTATGTCATCATTGGGAAGAGTAGTACGATAATGGTGTTAATGTCAGTGTTTATGTGAGAGCACTCACTAACAGAATGGCCACTTAGGAAATAAGTTTATTTATTTATTTTTAAATCAATTTGCTGGCACTAAAAATACCAAAAAAAAATTCTATCCACTATGGAAATATGTCCAATCGAAAGTTGCTAGGCCAATTGGAAATTAAAAATATGATTTCTAGAAAATTAGAAAACTAATTTTCAATTCATGGAAAATAGAAAATTTAACATTTTCCCAAAACTTTGGTTAAAATTAGAAAAAAACAAAATAATGCATGGTTAATGCAATTTGAACTGTGAGGTGAATGCTATATTCCTTGATCAGGCAGGGACTAATAACTATTAATAAAAATAATTTTAAAATAATATTTAAAATGATTTTAAAATTTTTAATTTAAAAATATTAAAAAACAAAAACATTTAATATTTAATATTTAATATTCAATATTTTAAAATAATACAAATACAAATAAATATATTAAAATATAACTTGATAATAATGTGTCTGGGGAAAATCCTATCATAACTCAGTTGTTGATATCAATAATGGGACAACCATTACTAGCTCCTATGTGTGAACACAATTTGACTCACCCCTATTATTCAAGAAAAACCATGTCACCTGTAATTACCCGCTGGTGATCTGTAAGGGGGCATGCTTTCACTCCTACCAGATGCATGTTAAGCTGCCGACACACAATAATAGACAGCTTAACATTGTTGTTGTAGTATAGATAAACAAGATGAAGGAAAGGAGGGAAATCAATGCAAATGGTTGGAAATAAGACAAAATCCTCAACAACAATATCCAACATAAATATGGGAGAGTGAGGAGATGAAATTGTAGAAAGAGTGGAGTGCGAATTAAGGTCTCAAAATCTATGCCTCATGAATATATTTGTCACCAAATACCATTAAGTAAATCTATCCACATATAAGTACTGTAGGCTATTAAATAACACAAGTAAATATATAGCTAACACATATAATTTTCACTACTTAGCATCATACATACAATCATGAGAGAGTGAAATCAACAACTTCATTGCACTATTTGAGAAGAGGAAAGACATACATGAAATGATATACAAGGGGAAAACATATTGCACATTGTTTTGATAGGAATCAACAAAATAGTTTCATTAACCTTCAAGATGGAGTCCAAATCACTAGTCCATTACATTCAACAATTGTATAGCTCAAGCCCTCATGAACAAGTAAATTGAACCAACATGGAATTGAAAAATTCAGGCCTCTTGGATGTATAATTTACGAACCTTTATTAAGTGTTTCTTCCCCCTATTTATAGGAAGTGGGGGATATTTGAACACCATCTACAAAATATCTCAATCAAGCTCCAACTGTCTGATTGACTAGCTATCTCAGCATGCAGTGGTTATGCTGCCTAAATTATTACAAAGGATTTGATTCCTTTCTTGAAAATGAAAAAATTACAGAATAATAGAAATATGAGAATTGATGATTGTTAAGGAAAGTATCCAAATGCCATTCCCGAGATTACCTTTGATCAAGACACATATTTTTCATGATGTGCCTCTCTTATGGCTTGGATGGTTCACTTGTCGCTTTTGCCTTAATTTCCTAATGTGTGGAGCTCCATGCTGAGAAATTATTGCTTCCTGAGTCCTATACCTCCATTTACCTCACTGAAGACGTGCACACGAGGTAGTCGAATTCATTTCTCCTACTAGTGATGTCATTGGTTTCTTGTTACAAATTCTTGCATATGATTATCCCTTTTCAATTACTAACTCCTCTGTGCCTTCATTCAGTATCACAACTCCTGACTCATCCATCTCATAACTCTTCTGCGTTATGCTCTCGGAGCCCAATATGCCCTGTGATATCACCATAGTGTAGTATCAAAGATTTGCCTCATCATGACTTTTATTCTTAAAGGACCTTACGAAAACAATGAGTTCCAATGTCCTTGGCCCCTTTTTCTTAGCCCCTTTTTATTTTCCTCCATGGTACCGAGGGCCATGACCAGAGGCTTAGCCTTCATGTGCTAGGGCATTTTTTTCCTGCCTAGGGGTCATTTCTTCTTTTTTTAAGAGAGATTCGCCCCTAGTTCTTTTAGTTCTTCTAGAGCATACTCTAGCCAAATATCAGAGCCCCTCTCATCAAAGGTTTCCAATCGGGGAAATAACATGGGATTTGAGATATTTCAATTCCCCAATCACTGTTATGACATCATCACTTCCACGTGGCATCTCATGAGTGGTGACACGTGTCACCCAAATTTTCTCCCTTAGACCCCCTCAAAACACCATAATAGACTACCACGTGTCCTTCTATACTGCCACATCATGTTGATGTCAGATGCCACTGTAGCTTATCAGAACTAATAATATGTCGCTACGTGTCCCAATAGAGGATAGAGAAATGGGTCCATTGACCTTTGGTTTTGCGATGGAATCCTTTGTTAATCTTTATTTGAGTGCCCCCATGGTTTTACGCTATCAACACATTACCCATGTTGCAACTCTTAAAAGGTTGTCACCTTCAAAAGTTCTGATGCTGTGATATTGTGACGTGCTGATGGATGATTTCTTTGATGTGCGATCACCGATATGTGATTGCTGATATATCTTTGATGTTTTGATTGTTGTAGTTGCCGATATGCCTCACATTGCGATTGCCGATATTCGATGTGCAGATATGCCATGATTCTCTGATGTGTGATTGCATGATATTTGATTGCCGATACCCTAATTTTTTGATGCATTGATCACCAATATGCCTGAACCTATGACACAAATTTGATATTTATTCTTAAGGCTTCAACCCTTGAACTTCAGAAAACAATATCTTTCAATCCAGGAGTCCATTTTTAGACTTTCACATACTGTTGGGAACCTTGTTCTAAGTAATTTTCGATGGAGAGGGTTAGATGTATGATTTGATTCATTTTGTGGCTTGAAAGATGACTACAAACTTATCTGCTCTTTCTCACTCTTTTGACAACTAAAATTGCAGTAGGTGACAACATTGGCTCCAACTGGGGACAATGCCTTGTTAGCAAGGTTCTGAGAACCTGTAAACTAGTAGCCTTCACCATTGGGCATGGAGTCAAAAAATATAATGAACCTATAAAACCAGAAAATATACATGGAACTTTATTTGCCGGGAGTCTTTTCTTCATAATATTGAAATGCATAAAAATAAAATCTAACAAATAGAAATTAAATTCTCAGCTAGTGAGCTTATTTATATACAACTCCTACTTATGCAGAAGGCTCAATTCACCCAAGTGAGCTCAACTTTCCAATGATACCATCCCAACATTAGAATATTGGACCTTATGCCATAATTCTCTAGAAATTCAACAATTAAAACATGCATGTACCACATAAAATATTTGGACAACAATTTTGATATCTACCCCCGACTTAATAGTTGATGCTTAGCTCTTTTAATCTCCTCCATGAACCTTGTAATTGGGTTTTGTTCTTGAAAATCAGTGGCTCAAATGTGTATGCACTCCATAAGAATCTTAGACCAAAAATTTCACACATACCTTGGAATTGATGTATACTATTGCAAGCCAAAGAAAGATGCCATGTAGTCATCTATAGGATCATGGAACTAATGAGAAAGATTTATAATTGTCTCTCTTTCTTGAACAATTTCCAGGGAGGAAACTTTCTACAACAAACAACCATAGACATTACTGGGCTCTTCAACTTTGGGTTCCTATTGAAGGAGTTGTTTTTGGTAATCTTCTCCCCACTTGTTTGTCAGTAGATCCATTTGATAGTCTCAAAAAATATCATCCTCCTCTAAATCATCTAAATCATAGATCGAAGAATCTTTATCGACTTTAATATCAACTTCTTGAACTTGCTCTCCATTTGAAGGATGTGATTCATCAAATGGAGCCTCTTTATTAACCTCCTAGTGGGCCTCCTCTTTTTGTGTAGCTTCCCATGATTGGGAATATTGTATCCCTGCATTTCTCAGCCTCCCATCAGATTCATGTGAATCATAATAAGGAGAATCATCAAATTCAATAGGATGAGATCTTTAAGGGTTTATTTGGAGCTGGATAATGTCTCCGTCTTCCATTTCTTGATAGTTGGGTGATGCTTCTTGATGGAAGTACATGTTTTCTTGGATCGGAGCCTCACAAACATATTCAGTAGTATCCTTCACCTTAGAAATATTTTCAACATTAAAATGTGCACAACAATCTTCAAACAGAGCACTCGATGGATATAATATTTTGTTAAAAAGATTAAGTGCTATGTGAAATCCCTTTAAGGAAGATATGCTACCATGAGGCATTGTTTTGTACCATAGCCTAGCATCTTATTCTAAATAATACATGAACAATTTCAATTTCACATCTTCAAAAAAATAGCTAGTTATTCCATGCATTCATGAAAATCCTTGAGGTGTTGGTCTAACCTTCTATTTGTGTTTCCACTTAATATAGTCACATAGGGATACCATTCATGAAATGAAGGGACATGATGGGTGTAACCAACAATAGAAGAAAAATCTAGTGGGAAAAATTTGTTGACCAAGAATGTAGGAAGGGACATTTTGAAAACCCTTTTAGGTGAGTAATCTCAAGTTCAAATGTAGTGGAATTTTTCTGTTGTTTAGCATCAGAGCAAGTATGAGGCCTCTTGAAAGCCAAGATAACCAAATAATGATACAGACAGTGAAGTCACTAGGGTGTTTACAATAATATTCAATAATGGATTCGCCAAGGTCTTATAATAATATTCAAACAATGGAGTCACCAAGGTGAGAGATCTTAAACCCACACTTCCCTTGCTCACTCGACAAAAGGGATGTAAAAATTGTCGTACCAAGGGAAAAATATTCTGATTCATTCCCCAGAAATGACATCAGAAAGATGATGTCACCTTTTTTTAACTCCTACCACACAAGTGGTTTCAAAAGATATAGAAACCTCCTAGAGACAACCTCTGGGTTGATAGGAGAACAATGGCTAGGACATCTTAAAGAGAGGATTTCTTTTGAAGATTGTCTAAGTGACTCCTATTGTAGTCCATATGTCACATATTTTGAAAAGTGATAATTTAGGGGCTTGGTTCAATAGTTCTTCATGAAGGTAAACACAAGCAAACACATAGATCTAACTACTCAGGGGGTAAATATGGCTAATCTTAAAGAGAAGTGTCTTGGTTCTACTGGTCGACACACAACAATAGGAAGTTTAACATCATTGTTGTAGTATAAATGAAAAATAGGAAGGAAAGGAAGGAAATCGATGTAGAGGGATGGAAAGAACACAAAATCCTCAACAACAATATCCAGTAGAAATATGGAAGAGTGAGGAGATGAAAATGTAGGAAGAGTGGAGCCCAAATTAAGGTCTCAAAGTTTATGCCTCATGAATAAAATTATTGCCAAATAACATTAAGTAAATATGTGCACATACAGGTATTGTAGGCTATTAAATAACACAAGTAAATATGTACTTAACATAGGTACTTCTCACTACTTAGCATCATACATACGACCATGAAAGAGTGAAATCGACAACTTCATTATGCTATTTTAGAAGAGGAAAGACATACATGAAATGACATACGACGGGGAAAACATACTGCACATTGCTATGTTAAGAACCAAAAAAATAATTTCATTAACCTTCAAGAGGGAGTCCAAATCACCAGTCCATTACATTAAACAATTGTATAACTCAAGCCCTCATGAACAAGTAAATTGAAACAATGTGGAACCACAAAATTTTGGCCTCTTGGGTGCAGAATTAAGGAAACTTTGTTAAGTGTTTCTTCCCCTATTATAATGATAGGGGGAGCTTTAAACAACATTAAAACAATATCTCAGCCAAGCTCTAGCTCTCTGATCAACTAGCTTTCTCGGTGTGCGATGGCTCTGTTGCCCAAATAATTACAAAGGATTTGATTCCTTTCTTAAAAGTGCAAAAGTTACAAAATAATAAAAATAATAAAAACTGGATGAGGGTTAAGGAAAGTATCCCTACGCCATTCCTAAGATTGCCTCTGACCAGGCCACGCCTTTTCCATGATGTACCTCTCTTGCTACTTGACCAGTTCACCTGTCATTTTCACCTTAACTGCATGACTGTGTGGAGCTCCATGCTAAGAAATTACTACTTCTTGAGTCTCATACCTCCATTTACCTCACTGAAGATGTGGACATGAAGCAGTTGAATTCATTTATGTGGCCATTGCTGTCCTTGGTTTCTTATTACACAGTCTTCCACAGGATTAGCCCTCTTCAGTTACTAACTCCTTTGTGCCTTCATACAATATCACAGTTTCCAACTCATCCATCTCATAACTCTTCTTCGTTATGCTATCATAGCATAATATGACCTATAATATCGCCATAGTGTAGTTTCAGATCTTTGCCTCATCAAGAATTTTATTCCTAAATGACATTATGAAAACAATGAGTTCCAATGGCCTTGGCCCCTTTTTCTTAGCCCTTTTTTATTTTCCTCCATGGGACTAAGGGCCATGACTAGAGGCTTATCCTTAAGGCACTAAGGCATTTTGTTCCTGCCCGAGGATTGTTTTTCCCTTGTTAAGAGCTCTTCACCCTTGGTTCTTTAATTTATCCTAGATCACGAACTAGCCAAATATCGAAGCCCCTCTCATCGAAGGTTTCCAGTTGAGGAAATAACATGGGAGTTGTGATATTTCAATTCCTCAATCATTGATATGACATCATCAATTCCATGTGGCACCTCATGAGTGGTAACATGTGTCACTCATATTTAACCCCTTAGGCCCCCTCAAAACACCATAACAGACTACCACATTCCTTTCATACTACCACGTTATGCTAGTGTCAGATGCCACTATATCTTAGTGGAACCTTTCACATGTTGCCATGCGTATTGCTAGAGGAGAGATAAAATGGCCTGTCCACCTTTGGTTTTATGATGGAACCCTTTTTTAATCTTTATTTGAGTCCCTTGACGATTTTTACACTATTGAAACATTACCCATGTCACAACTCTTAAAAGTTTGTCACGTTCAAAAGTTATGATGTTGTGATATTGCGATGTGTCGATCACTGGTTTCTCTAATGTGCAATCACTGATATATCTATGATGTTTGGATTGTTGTGGCTGGTGACATGCCTGACGTTGCGATCGCTGATATGTGATGCGATGATATTCCATGATGCTCTGATGTGCAATCGCTGATATCCCTGATGTTTTGATGTGCCAATCACTTATATGCCTAAACCTCTGATATGCAATCTCCAATTTTTGATCTCTAATATTCCTTCTTAAGGCTTCAACCCTTGAACTTCAGCAAACCATATTTTTTTGATCCAAGAGTCCATTTTTGGACTTCCACATATTGTTGGAAAGCTTGATGCGAGCACTTTTTGATGTAGAGGGTCTAATGTATGCTTTGATTCCTTCTTTGGCTTGGAAGATGACTGCAAATTTCTATGATCTTTTTCACTCTTTTGACAATTGAAAACACATTTTGTAGTAGGTGACAACATGAACAAGCTTTGTTTATATACTTTTTTCCTCATTAATAATATATATTTCTATGTAGTTCAATAACCTTGGATATTGGTGACTGCTACATTCATGGAATATTTGTACTAGCCATATCCACTTGAAGAGATCACTTATTTTCATCTCAACCATGAATCATAACCCCAAGGGTGTTGAGAGAATTGAACTTGTGACCTCTTAATAGAAAACATGCTTTAATGACAAAGAATTGAATAATTGATCTAAACCTTGGGGCTTTCTCCTTAATAATATTATAAAATAAACCTATAATTGTTTTGTAGAATTATGGTGATATTTGTAAATAAAAAATTATTATAGAATTATTTATTAAAATAATTTCAAATCAGAGAATTATTACTAAAAAAATATTGTTAGTGCCATAATCCATCACCCCCCTTAGAATATCAATCATCAAGATCTCAAATTCATAAGACGTCTTAAAGGAGCCAAAGATCCTGAAGGAAATTTCAAATAAAGGCTCAAAAATAAAAAAGGGTTTGTGTGGCACAAGTCATAGATATTATTTAGGAAAGACCTACCCAACCAACACCATGAGCAAGTGTCGACATGACACAATAGCATAGGTGTAACAACCACGGGCGCTAGACTGTCGATGCGGGCAAAGGTGTTGGTTCGAGCAATTCGATGACCCAAATAACCCCACACTGTGAGCATGCATGGAAATTAAGTCACTTGAGGGATTTAGAGAGGGCCACACGATGCCTTATATGCCCCCTTCACTATTTAAAAAATTGCAGTTACGATTTTGGGAGGGGTGTGAAGGGTGCCACAAATCCTTCCACGTGGGCATGCCAAATCACGTTACCTTCCCATGTCATCCTTCACCATGCCACATCAGACTACTTCATCACCATGTCATGTTAACCACCAACCCTCATTATGCTGATGTCAACATGATGTAAAACTAAATTTTGTGCCTAATTAGGCTGTGACATGTTTCCAGGATTTTTTTTTATAAAAGGGCTTGGGGACCCATTTTTCATTATCGTCTTATTTGGTTTCCAATTCAACCATCACAGTTATAAACAAAATTTTATCATCCCCCCACCATCTAAAGTCAATTTTACAAATCCAAACTGGCAATTTACTTGATATTCACAGATTGTACCTGTTAAGACCCCTGCTCAAGCAAAATCTAACGAATTCAAGTTTACAAAGAAAACCCTAGCCCTTTCTCATAAACAAAACATGTACATTGCTTGATAAATTTATCTTTTCAAAAAATAAATCCTTGCCTTGGTCTAATTAATCCTATAAGCACTATCACAAGATAAATTCACCTTTGAATTTTCCAAATTCAAACTTAAATTGCTCAAAAACCTTCAATATGACATTTATGCATGCCAACTAGTCCCACAGCTCAAAATTTTTAAATAAGCTTCCCTCCACCTCATTGGACAATCTCCTTTAGCCACGTTGCACCTATTGGTCGTCAAAATTGTCCTTTTTTTAACCTTATCCTTGCCCTAACTATGCTACCTAAACCTCTATTTCACAACTAAATTAAAACCTTCACACATGGTTCTTGGTCTCTTTTTGTGATTTATTGGATATGGATTATAAGGGTTTATTTTTTACTAAAAAGTTTGAATAGGCTTAATTTTCTTTGTAACTTATCTTTTCATATTTCCATAAGGCATGGTGAGTAAATGTCATTTATCAAAGTTGGAGTTTAGTTGATGTAGGATTCACAGTTCTTGTACCACCTGTCATTCCTATACTAGGTGGATAACCGACCTATTCATTTTGTTTTGACTCCAAAAATACTACACTTGTTACAGAATGGCGCACACCCCTTGCCAAGGGTTTGCTCCATTTTCTACATTAGGTCTGGAGTGTTATGGATGAGTTAAATATAGGCTTGGAGCATTATGGATGGACTAAAGATGGAGGTCGGTCATTATTCTAATGCGTTTTCCTATTAAATTTTCATGATGGTTGAGAGTTGAGTTTTCATGTATAAAATCAGGATTCTAGGATAGGCTTAGCTAGCGATATTGTCGAGGATTTTTGATACACTTCCATTGTAATTTTGTAATATTGTATCACCCTATCTCTCTCTGTTAGATCCACGGTTCTACAATGTGTATTTGCAGAAGGCTTTAAATAAAAGAAGGGGTTGATGCCAGTTTCATATTTTGGTTCCCGTCATTATCTGTAATGTTTCCTTCACACAGTTGATTTCAAAGTTTTTATAAAGGGAAACGAGCTGGTTGGTTAGGGCCCAGCCAACCCAGCTCATTCTTCTTATCTTTCATAAGTTGTTTATACCTGGTTATGTCAGTGTGAATAAAATGTTTTCTTTTACATGCTTGAGCTTGCAAATTTTATGAAACCCTTGTGAATGTTTTGTGCGTGATCTTAGATCTGAGGATTCTCTGTGTGATTGAGTTAATCTCCATTTCTAGTTTTAGTGTTTCTTTACGTTCTTCAAAGTATCACATTGTTTTTTCCTTTTTCAACATAGTTATCTATCAAACTGGAAAATGACCTAGTACCCATTTTTTTGAGATAGCAAAAAATCACTCGATTTTGAAAAATGGTGATTTAGAATACACCTTTTTTTTTGGAGCATATTTTTGGCACTTTAAATTTTTCTATGTATCAAGTATGATTTTTTTATTTTTTTTAAATGTTAGTGATTTTCATGTTGATTTTGAAAAGTGTTGATGTAACATTAACACATTTTTTGAGAAGACTTATTTTTAACAATTATTATTATTATTATTATTTTATGTATCAA
>APFE030552139.1:99309-114993 GCA_000404065.3 Pinus taeda | reverse complement strand
AATTGATTAGTAAAAAATAGTTAATAATTTTTTTTATAGTATGACAAAACCTATCATAATTTAGTGGTTAAACCATTTGTGGGGATAATTATTATTGGCCACTATCCTAATTCATTAATGTTATTCAAGAAAAACCACAGCAGGCAAGTGGTTCTTAAGGGGGCAAGTTTTAGCTTCTCCAGATGTCTTTGGGTCTTGAGTCATTACATTAGCCAGGCTAGTGGTCCTTAAGGGAGCAAGTTTTAGCTTCTCCAGATGTCTTTGGGTCTTGAGCCATTACATTAGACAAACAAAAACAATTTTAAGAAGTAGAAAAACAGAGAGATGCACTTTCTTCATCAGCTACTTCGAGTTGTCACTTGAACTCCATTTAACACATGCTTGCCTCGGACCATCATTACTGAACTTTGCAAGATCAACAATATTGAAAAACTCGGCTCGTCTGGGCTTCCACGATAAAAGTTGTAAGTAATGAACCATCATATGAACCAACCACCATCTATCAGATATTTCGCTTTCGGTTATCCGTCACTTGCTAGATGGAGGTCTGAATACTGAATATTTTCAAGAGTTGATCAACAATTTGACCTATATAACACACAAGGATCTCATAAAAATAACTTATAGTTATTGTTCAGGGTTTCCGAGTGTCGAGAACAACAAACCAACCATAAGAATATGTAAACAGAATTAAACCCATGATATATTCAGGGATTTCCAAGCACCAAGAACCATCGATTTGGATTATGTTATACTCTACTCATAAAAATAACTTGTAGTCATTGTTCAGGGGTTTCCGAGAACAAAAAACCAACCCTAACAATATGTAAATAGAACTAAACCCATAATATGTTCAGGGGTTTCCAAACACCAAAAACAATCAATTTGAATTATGTTATATTGTAAAATAATTAATTATGCACCTTCATCATATAAATTTAGGATTAAAATAAAATTATAACATATTTACCATCAATCAATCAAAATTATACACTAAAGATTAGTTGTTGACGCTTTGCCTACTAGTTGAAAACATAAAAATTGATTTCTATCCCAGAATGACCATATGACTATAATTCATATCGTGCAATGAAAGTTGATTGAAGCTGACATATAATAGATTAATCAGTGATCACAAATGTTGGAGAAGCTGACTCATTTACAAAATATTGGAGAAATGGACTCATTCACAGAAGAACTTGATCGAGGTGGCTCCAAAGACACACACAGGATAAAGAGGGCTTATGAAAGCTCAAAAATCAAAGTGTTTGGATTATGCTTGAACTAGGTTCATGTTAAATATCTTGTCGTCGTGATGGCGGTGGTGCGAACGATTCGTCAATCCGAGTCCGAATGAGGAAGATAGAGGTAGTCAAAGTTGGGTTTACTTTTTGATGACTAGGCAGGCTTAACAAAGACACAATTTGGTCTTTTATGGCAGATGGAATCCAGCCAAGTCTGGCCAGATTCGGGGAAAAATCGTGGCCTGGTTAAAAAGACTCATTCGGCCTAAAATCTCGAATTTTTGAATGTGCCTTATATATATATATATATATATATATATATATATATAAAAAAAAGGGATGTGGCGGACCACCACCCCCACCACCCACACCTCTCCATGTATATACCATATGTATCAAAATTGTGAGGCCGGTGGGGATTGAACCCGCTCGGCCCACGTGGGTCGGCCCCATAAACAAACCAACCACCAAACACTAAAAAAAACCATTATTGCATCAAACTTAACACACCCCCATTTAATGTATGGTTACGGGAGTTATGGGGCGAGCTGCCCAATGCAGACCCGACCCCCCAAAAAACAAACTTTGGTTAAATTCAAATGTGCCATTTAAAAAAAAATAACAATACATGCGGATTCTGTGGGGAGACAAGATTTGATCCCCTAACCTTCCCTTAACCAATTTCCAATTTTTACCAATACACCAAACAATTCCTTTAGACTATCTACCCACCATTTTTTTATTTAAACCTCATTTTCACGTAGTTTAGGATGGATGGAGGAACTAGGAGTGGGTACGGATTTCGAGACTGAGGAAGCAAGTGCACACAATTCGAGGCAGAATTTTGCAGGAGGAGCGAAATTTCACTTTATCAGAATTTGACAAATTTTATATGGTTTCAGCACTTCTCAACGCCATGAATGCAATGGCGTTGTCCATTTCTCCATCAGAGTTTTGATTTTTTCAGCCATTTTTCAGTATGCAGGTGGAACCATCACTGTTGCAAAAACAAGGGGCGAAATCATGATCCTTGAAATTTTCCTCAAGAGGTAATTTTTCTCCATGTCGGAATATAGTCAAGTTTATAGTCATTTTTCATGGTTTTCTGCAGGGATCGCAATGGCAAGGTTAGATTCACCTTTTAAGTTGCAGATTTCCAGTCCACCCATGGAGCAGAACCTTTGAGGAATCTAAGGGGAATCTAAAAGATTCCTTGAGCCCCAAATTCTCAATTTCGTAGAATTCAAAAATTGGACAGTCGATTTTGCACTATTTGACACCACAAATATGATGGTGCATTCAGATTGTTCATTTTCTCATTCTATTATTCAGCCACTTTTCTAAGTGGAATGCAAGTGTCAACATTCATGTGCGAGCAATCATTTCCATACGATTGATGTCATGAGATCGATGGTCCGAACAACTTCAACAGTTTGACATCCACTTCTCCAGATGGCCCTTGGTTTTGAGGTATATGCAATGCATTCATCACTTCTTTTGCTATGCATTGTGTAGCACAGATCCCTGTTTGATGTTGATGAGGGATCTTGTTTATTACTTGTTTTCATGATTCCTGCTTGATGTGATGTGGAATCGTCTGAAGTTGTACTTGTTGTCATGATTCGTCATGTTATGTTTTGAGATCCCTCTTTTGTATGTTGACAGGATACTCATGTTGTCGTCATGTATGTTTGCATTGAGATCCCTTTTATGCCATGTTGGTGGGATGCTCATCATGCATGAGTTTGTGTCATACTGATAGGAGTCCTTTTTGACTAAGAGTTCCTGTAGTTGAACATCTCTTGGAGCCACTCTTGCGTGAGGGAATTTTCCTTGTATGATAGCGACATCACCTCTTATGTACATCATCACTATTGACAGGACTTAATGAAGAGGCCTAAACCATCTTGACACCGGGGCCCGGAGACGTAGTCCCTCCTGGACGAACTCCGTTATCAACGACTTATGTTTTTATGTTACCGATGATTGTCATGTTCCTCTTCTTTACAACATGCACATGTATTCATGTATGTTTCTTTTAAAAATGAATTTTAACACATCACAAAAGTAAAAGGTCTTTGAAGGGTCCTTCGTCACACCCGGACCTGGATCAAGTGGTATCAGAGCAGTCTTTGTGTGGATGTGAATTGCAGCGTGAACAATGGAACGTGCAACGACAGAGGATGAAAAATCGATGTACGAGACCATGCTCAAAATTTCCAAAAGGGTGGAAATAATGTATGAAACTCTACAGAAATAGATAGAGGAAAAGGAGCGAATGCAGCTTCAGTTGCAAGCCACAGAAGAGGCCCTGGAAGAACTGAAGCACAACAAACAGAATCTTCAAATAGAGAACATTGAATTGAAGATGTTTCTACATGAAGAGAAAAGGGAGAAACAAAGTTTGATATGACAAATGCAAGCTAAGGATGAGGCCTTGGAAAAGCTGCAGCATGACCCATGTGAGGTAAAATGTAATTCTCTGAATTCATATATGTGTCCTGATGATGTTTCGCTATTTTTGAAAATCATACCATGGGAATTGGCTCCAAACTGTTGAAGAAAATGGGGTATGAAGGAAAAGGCTTGGACGTTAATGGCCAAGGAATTATCAACCCCATCAAAGTAGAAGAATTACCCCGTCAGGTAGGACTTGGGTATGTCAAAAAGGAAGTTGTGGAATATGCTGAGACAACTAGTGAACCAACAACAACAGATGATGAGAAGCCCTCATCAGTTATTTCCAAATCGACAAAGGAGGTAAAATATGTTGATTTCCTTTCCGTTTCATCGTCACATAGTATGATTTATGTTGGAGATGTGGAGATCCCAATTACAGGGACAAACATGAGGCTCCTTACAAGGATGAGGCACAAGGAGGAAAAAGAACTTGGTGTTAATAACCAAGGCATAACTCAACCAATGGAGGTTATGAAGAGACATCAATTTTCAGGTTTGAGATACACCAAGGGAGAATGCTCAAAGGTGTCATATGCTTCTCAGACATCGTCAAAATTGTCGAGGAAAGAGAATGATGGGAAAAAATCCCCATCATTCCATGGAAGTGCCCATTGCAGGGAAAGAGCTGAGACAAGCTCTTATCTCCATACTTACACCAGAGGTGGAAAGGAAAGGTATAACCAGTTTCAATCTTTGAATGTTAATTTCAATTATAATCATGTTGTTAGAGATGAACGTGAAACATGGAATCGAAAAACATGTACCTTTTTTGGATTACATAACCATACATTTTCTAAGTGTTAGAAAAGAATAGAAGCACACCAAGGGAGGAGGCATGAAAGACCCTCTCAGTAGCAGGTAAAGAAACATGTTAAACAGATCTGGAGGAAGAAAACCTTTTGCAGTCATTGTGACAAAAGTGGCCATCAAAGAGCCACTTGCTGGAGGCTCCATCTAGAACAACGCCTTAAAGACAGAGTGTCAGTACATGAACCAGGTGAAACGATTGTTCGACAAGAAAAACCGCCACAAGGAGGCGACCCATTCACATTGATAAGTGAAAAATGGTTTCTAGATATGTTAGCATTTCATGGCTGTACTTTTGTAAATCATTTGTTGCATTTTAAAATGTAAAGGTGATGATGTGTTTTCCATGACTTGTTCAATAACAATGATGTCTGGTCTTATTTTGTGTTGCATGATAAACTGTGAAAGCAATGTCGTGTTTCCATCACTTGTCAGAGAAAAAATAATGGTTGGCCTTATTATTGTAAATCATGTGTTGCAGTAATGATGTGTTTTCCATCACTTGCTGAAGCAACAATGATATGTTGGCCTTGTTTTCGTAGCTGGGGTATTGCGTCCATCTTGTTGTAAACTTGACCACCGAGTATGTGTTATAAACTCGTGGCAAGTGTGGGACACTTGGGTAATTAGTTGGTCATGAAACTCAAGCATGTAATTTGCAAAACAATGTATTACAGGTTGCAGAGGTTGCAGGTGTCGGCTTAGCGCTTAAGGCTCCGAAGAACAAAGGTGAAGGGGATGGAAGAGAGGTCTTTCAAGATGCTTGTGATGCAAACAAGGTACATAAAAGTTGCAGATTGTTTTTCATGCTTTTGGAGGACCAAAAGCTCCTCAGTGGGGAGGATTGATCTAGGTGGCTCCAGAGGCACACATAGGATAAAGAGGGCTTATGAAAGCTCAAAAATAAAAGTGTTTGGATTATGCTCAAACCAAGTTCATGTTAAAGATCTTGTCGTCATGATCTCAGTGGTGTGAACGGTTCGTCAATCTGAGTCCGAATGAGGAAGATAGAGGCAGTAAAAGTTGGGTTGACTTTTTGATGACTAGGTGGGTTTAACAAAGACACAAATTGGCCTTTTTCGTCAAACAGAATCAGGCCAGATTCCGAGCAAAATCATGGCCTGGTTAAAAAGACTCCTTCGGCCTAAAATCCGAATTTTTGAATGTGCCTTATTAATTATAAAAAAGAAAAAATATTAAAAAAAAGGGAGGTGGTGGGCCACCAACCCCGCCACCCACACCTCTCCATATATATACCATACATATCAGAATTGTGAGGTTGGCGGGGATTGAACCCACTCAGCCCACGTGGGCCGGCCCCCACCGGGCATCCCCATAAACAAACCAACCACCAAACACTAAAAAAAGCCATTATTGCATCAAACTTAACACGCTCCCATTTAATGTATGGTTACGAGAGTTAAGGGGTGGGCCGCCCAATGCGGACCTGACCCCCCAAAAAACAAACTTTGGTTAAATTCAAATGCGTCGTTTAAAAAGAAAATAACTATACATGCGGATTCTGTGGGGAGGCAGGATTTGATCCCCCGACCTTCCCTTAACCAATTTCCAATTTTTACCATTACGCGAAAAAATTCCTTTGGACTATCTACCCACCATTTTTTTATTTAAACATCATTTGCACGTAGTTCGGGGTGGATGGAGGAACCAGGAGCAGGCATGGAGTGCATGCAGTTCGAGGCAGAATTTTGCAGGTGGAGCAAAATTTCACTTTGTTAGAATTTGACAAATTTTATATGGTTTCAGCACTTCTCGATGCCACGAACACAATGGCACTATCCGTTTCTCGATCACAGTTCTGCATTTTTCAGCCATTTTTCAGTATACAAGTGGAACCATGACTGCTGCAGAAATAGGGAGTGAAACCATGATCTTTGAAATTTTCCCGAGGAGGTAATTTTTCTCCATGTCGGAATATAGTCAAGTTTATAGTCATTTTTCATGGTTTTCAGTAGGGATTGCAATGGCGAGGTCAGATTCACCTTTTGAGTTGCATATTTCCAGTCCACCCATGGAGCAGAATCTTTGAGGAATCTAAGGGGAATCTAAAAGATTCCTTGAGCCCCAGATTCTCAATTTCTTAGAATTCAAAAATTGGACAGTCGATTTTGCACTATTCAATGCCACAAATATGATGGTGTGTTCAGATTTTTCATTTTATCATTCTATTATTCAACCACTTTTCTCAGTGGAATGCGGGTGTCAGCATTAATGTGCGAGCAGTGATTTCCATGCAATTGATGTCGTGAGATCAATGGTCTGAACAACTTCAGCAGTTTGACATCTGCTTCTTTAGATGGCCCTTGGTTGTGAGGTATATGCAGTGTGTTCATGTACTTCTTTTGCTATGCATTGTTCCGCATAGATCCGTATTCGATGTTGATGAGCGAACTTGTTTATTACTTGTTTTCATGATTCCTGCTTGATGTGACGCAGAATCGTCTAGTGATGTACTTGTTGTCATGATTCGTCATGTTATGTTTTGAGATCCCTTTGTTGTATGTTGACGGGATACTCATATTGTCATCATGTATGTTTGCATTGAGATCCCTTTTATGCCATGTTGGCAGGATGCTCATCATACATGACTTTGTGTCATACTAATAGGAGTCCTTTTTGACTGAGAATTCCTGTAGTGGAACATCTCTTGGAGCCACTCCTGCCTCAGGGCATTTTCCTTGTATGAAGCGACATCACCTCTTATGTATATCATCACTATTGATAGCACTTAATGCAGCGACCAACACCATCTTGACACTGGGGCCTGGAGACTTAGTCCATCCTGGACGAACTTCATTATCAACGGCTTATGTTTTTATGTTGTTGATGATTTTCATATTCCTCTTCTTTACAACATGCACATGTATTCATGTATGTTTCTTTTAAAAATGCAATTTAACACATCACGAAATTAAAAGGTCTTGGAAGGGTCCTTTGTCACACCCGGACCTGGATCAGAACCATTGATACATCCAATTCGTTCGAGAATACTAGTGATAGCAAAAATGTGGCAGCAACCATTCTGCTCTCTTTCACGTCGAGTTTAGGCGAATGATCAAGACACGCTGCTTGAATATGTACAACTAATTGACCTGAACAATGGTTCATTGTACTTCGCCAAGCTACGAATGGTGTTGAGGTTCCTTTCAATTTGTTTTGTCCCCAAAACTTCTAAGTAGAAAATGCACTCCTCCACAAATGCTCTCAACACACATGAAAAATATTTCATTGAACTAGAAGTAAAATACTCGAAAGTTTCATATAAAATATGTTTGGAATTTTATGTTTGCTAGAAGAAGTTGACAAGATTGGAATTTTATGTCTAATGTTCTCAAGATTTGAAAGTGTGATTACGTTTTAGGAGAGAAGAATGAGCTATGCAACTAGGGTTCTGGCGACTTTCTGAGACGGCGCAAAAAGACTCGATTTAGCATTCACCGAGGGTCTGACTTCCTGGTTTCGATAGAGTACCACAGGCATAACAACAGAGAACATGGATTTCCCCCAGTGGGGGCCTCAAAGCCCTCCCCCATGTCCAATGTTGCGCCGCCAGGGAAAATGGGGTCTTTAGTCTTTGGGTCGGTCCGTGAAGAAGCGAATAACAGTGAGATCTCGCAGCAGAATAAGCCCAATTCATCTGCTAGGTAGTCAGACAAGAGCAGTGAAACAACAGAAAGAAAAGACAAGCCAAAGGAAATGCCCAAGGTCACCTCGAAAACATGCAAACCAATAGCAGCTGAAAGGCCCAAGATAGAACTGCCCAGTCAGAAGATCAATGAACGAATCCAATACATGACGGATCATGCACTCATTGGGAAATTTAAAGGATTTTGGCCGACAGAAAAAGCCCTGTATGGTTGGATCACTGCTAAATGGAAACCCAAGGGCCATGTCACATTGCAGCTAGGACCAAAAGGGTTCTTTACTGTGATCTTCTTATGCCTAGAAGACAAGTACAGAATCATGGACGAGGGGCATACTTTTTCAATTCAGTAGGATTGTATCTAAGGGATTGGGTAGCAAGATTTAACCTGGACAAGGAAGACCTCAGCCGGGCACCAGTGTGGATAAGAATGTATTTGCTTCTAGAGGAATACTGGGATGAAGGTATGCTCAAAGACATTGGAAATGGGCTGGGGGAATACATGAAAGCAGCGGAAGAGACGAAGCTTCGCAGATACACATCCTATGCCCGTATCTGTGTCTTTATGTGCCTGGACAAAGCCCTGCCGGACTCGGTAAGTCTCTTTCATGAGGATTATGAATGGATTCAACCATTGGATTATGAACATGTACCTTTTCGCTGCCGTAAATGTCATCCTCACGGGCATCTCTTTAGGTATTGTCCGCTAAATGCCAAAGCCATTGCCTCCGACCCCTCTGACATGTCGGCCCAAGATGGCTTCACCAAAGTTCCTAGCCGCAAACGAGCTCACAAAAAACCTTCTACCGGGAAAAAACCCCAGCAAGATCCTGCTTCTTTCCCTTCTACGAGCAATAGTTTTGAAATTCTTGCTAAAGCCTTAGAAGAGCAACCCTTGAACTTAAAGCCCAGCTCCATGCCCATCTCCTCCTCTGCACTCCCTCCTCCCTTTGGTTCTTCCCCCACATCACATTCCTCCAAGGGTGATAAGGCAATCCCTAAGGAGAGCCAAAAGGGGCTTGATGGGAAAGTAAATGATATGGAAGTTGATGGCACTCCAAACCAACCCCTGAGCTTAGATATAAATACAACAGAAAATAGTCAGGTGCAACAGATGGATGAAGATCCAGAAAGTATTGATATGGAAGGACTAGACATTCTTGAGCTTGAACTAGCATGCAAAAAGAAGGACTATGATAAAATCCCAGAGCTTCAACTCAACAAACTGGAAGTTGTCATTTCGAGGGCTTATCAACAGAAACAGCTAGGCATCTAGCCAGGTAGTTATTGGGATGGTGGCCTCCCCCCAAAATATTCCAAAAAGAGGGGGATAAGAATGGATCTCCAACGAACAATTGCAGTAGGGAAAATCCTGGTGGACTCAAGCAGGTATGCAAAATTGACAAAGTACTACAAACCCTCTATCAGTAGTGAATCATGAAGCTTACTTCATGGAATTTAAGGGGGCTTAATAGCCCAAGGAAATTAAGAATAATAAAAAACTGGATAAATATGGAGAAGCCGCAAATATGCTTTCTTCAAGAAATGAAGTGTAATAGCAGCACTCTATAGGAAGCATCCTTTCTAGAGCTTGGCCAGGCTATCAATCGGTTGCAGCGGATGCCTCGGGCGGGCTAGCCATTGCTTGGAATACACAAGCGCTAACTCTGTCCGAATTTCATGCATCTCACCACATTATTCAGGCCACCTTTCACATTATAGGCACTAACATCCATGGACACCTTACCAATGTTTACTTCCCGCAGGAAGCAGGGAACAAAATAGCTTTACTTAATACTATAGAAGCTCTGAACCTTAACAGAATGCATCCTCTTTGGATCATTAGAGGGGACTTCAACATGATCACTAAGCTAGAGGAAAAGCAAGGGGGGAGAATCAGGATGGAACGGGAAAATGGCCACTTCAAATATTTTATCCAAAACAATTCGCTAATCGACCTGCAATTTTGTAATGGCACGCATACATGGAGCAACCGCAGAGCGGGGAAGCATCAAATCGCTTCCAAACTAGACAGATTCCTCATATCTGATAACTCGGTTCATTTGGGAGGGGACATAGCGGCAACAATTCTCCCTCATTCTGGCTTTGATCACTAGCCTATCTCCCTCCAGTGGCAAAGACCAGGCAACACCACCAAACGGCCCTTCCGCTTCGAAGAGTTCTGGCTCACCCACCCCTCACTCAAGGACTTCATCAGATCTACATGGAACACCTTCCTATTGCCAGAGGGATCCAAAATGTTTCAATTCCAATAGAAACTCAAGCATCTAAAATCCCAATAAAAGCGCTGGAATGAAGAGACATTTGGAAATATCTTTAAGGCACAACAAGATCTAAACAAGGAAATGACAGATCTCCAGCAACAAATAATTACAGGGGGACACGCTGAAAGGACCTTGGAACAGGAGCAGCGCATTCACAATCAATTGGAGGAGAGGAGAAAGCAAGAGGAGATATTATGGAATCAGAAATCCAGGATTAGATGGCTGAAAGAGGGAGAAAGGAACACTAAATTCTTCCACCAAACCATTGTTCAAAGAAGAATGCACAACAATATCTCTTTCATACAGAAGCAAGGAGGGGTAAGAGTGGAAAAGCATGCTGAAATCGAGGAGGAGTTTCTAAGGCATTTCAAGCAAGTTCATCAAGAGCCCCTTGCAAATAGACGACCTACTATAGAAAAAATCACCCAAAATGTGCCAAAAATTATCACTGAGGAACATAATGAGCTTCTTCTACGCCCTATCCTGTCCCAGGAGGTGGATGTAGCTATGAACCAACTCAAGGAGGGCAAAGCCCCTGGCCCGGATGGCTTCACTACCACCTTCTTCCACACCTTCTGGGCGCTGATAAAAGATGAGGTCTGGCAAGTGGTGGAGGAATCTAGAGCTCTTCATTGGCTGTTACCTTCTCTCAACCCAACTTTCATTGCGCTCATTCCAAAAGAGGAGAAATCCAACACTCTGGATAAATTCCGCCCAATTTCTCTCTGCAACGTTATCTACAAAGTGATCTCTAAAGTCATTGCCAACAGGTTAAAGCCACTTCTGCCCCTGCTCATCTCGCCTTAACAATCCGGCTATGTGGAAGGGAGACAAATCTTGGATGGCATTATCCTCACGCATGAAATCATACACTCCCTTAAGCACTCCAAACAGGCAGGTATGATACTTAAGCTTGATATTTCAAAAGCCTTTGATAAGCTCAGTTGGACATACATTCAAAAAATGTTAAATGCTTTCGGATTCTCTCCTATGTGGGTTCGTTGGATTATGAGTCTTATCTCCCCATCCTTCTTCTCCATTCTTGTGAACGGCATCCCCTCTCGTCCCTTCAGCCCCTCTAGAGGAATTCGGCAGGGCGACCCTCTCTCCCCCTTCCTCTTTGTGTTAATGGCAGAAGGCCTGGGACGTCACATCAAACAGGCCCTCCTCACCCAGCAACTCAAAGGTCTCTCCATTCACCACTCCCTAGCTATAACTCATCAACAGTTTGTTGATGACAACATGCTTTTTGGTTACCCATCAGTCCAAGAAGCCTCCCTCTTTAAATCCCTGCTCAATGACTTCTCTGAGGCTTCAGGAACCAACATCAATAAAGCCAAATCGCAGATATTTTTCTTCCATACTCCCCCTATCGTGCAGCATGCCATAGCTCAGATATTGGGTTTCCCCATAGACACTCTCCCTTCCAAGTATCTTGGAGCCCCCCTTATTGATTCGGCCATCAAGCACTCCTCCTGGCGCATCCTCATCGAGAAGCTTGAATCCCGTCTCAACCTATGGACGCACATAACACTAAACATTGCAAGTCGTGTGGTGCTCATAAAAGTTGTGCTACAGGCAATGCCGCTTTATTTATTCTCTATCCTTGCAGCGCCTAAGTGGGTAATTAAAAGAATAAGGGATCTACAGCGTAACTTCCTCTAGGGAAATACAGCCACAAACTGCAAATGGGCTCTGGTAAAATGGACCACAGCCTGTATGCCTAAAGAAAAAGGTGGCATTGGCCTGAGGGATCCCAATCACAGCAATGCTATCATGTGCGCCAAAATCTGGTGGCAATGGCTCTCTTCCCCTGAAAAGCCTTGGGCTGCCCTTTGGACTGCCAAATATGCCAATCATAGACCTCAGGAGGAGCTCATCAGATTCACTCCCACTGCAAAAGGTTCACTCATATGGAATGCTGCCAAGCAACACTTCCTGTTGATTCAACAACATAGTTTTTGGGAAGTAAGAAATGGTAGAACAACTCAATTCTGAATGGATGCCTGGAACCAATTGCCAAAGCTCAACAGCATTCTTAACCCGCTTCCAAGCTACATCAGGGAGGAACAACAATAGGAAAAGATTTGGTAGCTTTGGACTCAGGAGACAGTGCAAGGTTACAGACAATGGAAGCAAGGTGACAGGCTAATCAGGGCTGTGGATCACCTTTTTATGAAGGATCTAGAAAGGGAGCTCCAAAAACGATGTATAAGACACTCAGAAGGCAGGGACATTCTACGATGGGGTTACAGGCCTAAAGGAACCTTTTCCACCTCAGAGGCCTAAAAAATTATATGCACAGAACCTTCGTCCCTCGATCCCATTTGGGGTAGAATATGGGCTTTAGGCACCTGGCCCAAAGTCTCCCTTTTCCTCTGGCTGGTCGGGCATTAGAAAATTCTCACCTGGGATAAGCTAAGGCGAAGAAACTACCATGGCCCTTCTATCTGTGTCAATTGTAAATCCCAGGAGGAAACTCTCCAGCACCTTCTGGACTCATGCACCTTAGCCAATCATTTGTGGGAGAAGGAAAGCTTCAGATGTCAAAGAAGATGCAGAGTGACGAACGATATCACCAATTCCTTACGTCATTGGCAAAATAATCCCTACAAAAGTGAAATTCTCAACCATTTATGGAGGATGATTCCCGGGCTCCTCCTCTGGGGCATCTGGAAAGAAAGGAACAAGCGCATATTCAAAGATCAAAGTTCTCCATTAGAAATCATCTGGAGCAAGTTATGTATGAATCTCAAAGAGACTCTGATGCTCCGCTCCTGGACTCAGGATGACCTTCCCTCTCTAGATAATGAGAAAGCCATCTGGGCTAACTGGAACATGCAAATCCCTCAGGAAACTCACAATAATACCCCCTCAAAAAGCATCAACATAAAAAAGGATTCCTGGACATCTCCTCCAAAGCACACCTTCAAGCTCAACTTTGATGGAGTTTCAAAGGGCAACCCTGGAAAAGCAGGTTTTGGCGGAATATTCAAAAATCACACAGGCTTGCCTCTACTGGTTTACTTTGGAAACATAGGATGGGACACCAATAACTCGGCTAAGTTGGAGGGTCTATGGCAAGGTCTCCTCCTCTCATAGAAACACAACTTCCATCCCCTGGAGGTCGAAGGTGACTCCTTGATCCTTGTTAACATGGCCAAGCAGCTCCTAAATGGATCTCATGCGAGGAAAATAACCACTAGTTGGAGACTCGAGGCTAGATTGGAGGCCATAGAACAAGCGCTTCTCAACAACAGGGCCATCATCTTCAATCATATTAAGAGGGAAGGCAACAAGGTTGTTGACCTCCTGGCCAATGTGGGTGTGGAAAATGAGCATACTCTAATCACAGGAACTCTAGAGATAATATCGAAACATGATCAGGAACAGGAATGCAAACTTTTGGTCCAAAGAGATGCTGCCCCCCCGGATGCGGGTGTCTAAGGCTGCTTTCATTGCGATGGGACTGGAGTGGGTTGTGAAGAGCCGCCACCTGCCAGCCCTGTACAGCGGAGCCAGATCCATGTGGAGTAAGGGTCACAAGCAGTTGGGTTTCACTTGGTTTAAAGGAATGTATGTTGGTGACATTAATACTCCGTTCACCTTCGCACGCGCTATCTTGTTTTGGCTCTCGGCTCCCATGAATGCCACAGTTAAGGCGGGAGCGTCTCGAGGCAGGGGAAGGTGCATTATAACCAGACTCCGCCATGGGTTTCTTCTGCTGTCCCTTGTGTTGTGTTGGTTGGGCTCTGGCTCAGCTAGCTTGAAGCCTCTGTCTAATTCCCCGACTCCCGCTGCTGCTTTGGGCTCTCGTCCGATAGTCTGTGTGTATGGTATGTTCTGTAATTCACAAAGGCGCTGTCTCTGTTGTCATGCCTCGGCTCCGCCAAAGAATGCTCAGCCGCAGAGGCACCTCTCAGGGTGCGCCTTCTCGCCCTTCTTCCGGTGACGCTACTTCTAGTCAGCACCCTCGCACTCGCAATGGAAGAGGGAGCATTTTGAGGCCCAGTCATTTTCTTGAACCCATCTCTCCAGGTTCCTCGTCCTCGCTCTCCTTCGGTTCTGCAATCTTCACATTCAACTGCTCCCTGAACCGTCCTTGGATCATTGCCCATGTATCTGTGCTCTCTCTTGAGGAAGCCTAAGAAGAGGGTGAATCCAGTGTTCTACTGGAGGACCAAGGAACAGATTCGATGCCAATTGCAAGTTCCTCGCGAGACATGGAAACGCCAGCCAGCAATGTCAATGACACAATGATGGAGCCTGCGCCCCCGGGTTCGACTGTGAACGAGGAGGCCCAAGCTCAGGACTTGGCTGATGGTGGATGGTGCAGGGTCGTGGAGGAGACTCCTGAAGCTTAATCCAAGATATGCAACTTCTTTTCAGGTTATGTGGCCCAGTAGCGAGGGCTTTTTGTCAATACTGATAATTTTTTGTATATGCTGTTGTGTCGAGGTCAATCATGTGTGTTTTTTTGTAAAACTGGTAAGCTCAGAAAGGCTAAATTGTGTTCCTCTGGATCCCCTGCGTGGGACTGCAAAACTTGGTCTTGTCGAACCTCTATGTTCTGGACACTTTTCTGTTTCATCCTGCCTTTCCTTTAGGACAGTTGATTCTTTTTGCTCGTCATGTTGTAATTGTACGCCTTTAATGTGAATAATAAAATAGTCTTATTTAGAAAAAAAAAATGTGATTACATTTACTTTTATTTATATAATATAAATAATTAAAATATGATTAACGTTTACTTTTATTTATAATATAATATATTTTAGTAAAGTAAATGAATTATTTTATAAATAAATGAAATTGATTTAATTATAAATTTAGTAGTTAATAAATTTATTAATTATCATTATTTAGAATTTCATTCTCTTTAATGAGTTCTCGTTTTAAATTATTTATCCTATTTCTTTGTTAAAATAAATAAATTTTAAATGTTACTCCTTATCAAAATGGTAAATACAATTTTTAGAGTAAAGTAATATCTTTTATAATTTTGATATCATCTCATAAAATCTAGGGAGTCATATAAAGCAATATGAAGCTGAAGCATCTAAGTAATAATAGCTTACGAGAAATGAATGTTGGATCAGGTGCACAACAAACTTAATTAAACACACAGCAGAAAAATAAACAAGCACATAAGACACAGCTTTTAACGTGGTTCACCCAACCAATCTGGGCTACGTCCACCAAACATAGGCATCAGGAATATATT
>APFE030552139.1:63085-95848 GCA_000404065.3 Pinus taeda | reverse complement strand
GATGCCCCGGAATCTAACAACCAATGTTGATCATGTTTTGAAGCATTAACAGACAATACCTCATCACTCATTCCTGAAACTGAACCTGTATCTGTGGTATTGGCTTCCTTCTTTTCTGTCCAAGAGCCCTCTTTACCAGCCTGCTTTCACTTCCAGCAATCCTTTTTCAGATGTCCAGCCTTGCCACAATGCCAGCACTTCACCTTGGGCTTCTTTCCTTTGGACTTCGAACGAGAGTCGCTATGCTTTCCACCGGAGTGTCTCTCTCGTGAGGGACCTCTGGCCATCATTACCTCTGATGTAGATGTGTCTGCATTTGACCTCTTCCTCGTCTCCTCAGCCAACAAGGCTCCAACAACATCATCAAACTTTTGAGTTTTCGCCATTTGTATCAGCAAAAAACACAGTAATCTCTAAAAAAAAAAAATCCAACCAGCAATTTAAAAAAAAATTGCTTATGCCTTTGAAACAAAATATCTTCCCTTCACACAAAAAAAAATTCTGCCTATGTCTTTCTGCCTTTGCCTTTAAAACAAAAAACTGCCCTTTGGAACTATTTCAACACACTTTCAAATCAGCTATCCAAAAAAAAATGGGCAACAAGTGTATGGTGTATAACATGTGACAGAACAGAATGGATCAAAACACTACCAATATCATCATCATCGACCATTTATTGACGCTCCACCTGTCACCGCAGACACTCAGGGATGATCTATCTGACTTTTTTTGCACAGCTGCCTCTTCATGGACATATATACAGTGATGGGTTCTACCCTTTTTTGATATCGGCTCCTTACAGTATTTCGACACTTTCATAACTCATTCAGTTTTTTTTTGGTTATGTACACAAAACCTTTCTTTTGTGTTGCCATATATGTATATATATATAAAACAGTTCGAGCTGTTTGGACCGTAGTGGCTGATATGCCGCATGTAATTTTTCTTTTATTAATGAAAATTGATGGGCAAAAGAAAAACTGTGATGGAAGACTCCGGCTCAGCAAGCAAGTGAACATGGCCCATTAATCATAGTTTTTTAGAAGGAAAAAAGATGCAAAACTATGTAACTGGCATAATGGAGAGGTTCCTCCCGTTTCCGTTAACAAACTACTGGACCAACAACAAGTTATCGTTACTTGTGTTTGTCACTTTTGTAAAAAACAACACACACAACGCGCAGGTGTTTGGTTTCGGGCAATTAACAACACGCAGGTGTCTCCACCGGCAGCACACAGGCGGTCTCCACGCAGGTGATATCACTTATGCAACAGCGATTTCACAAAACAATTCGGGCTCCACGCAATTAAAAAACAGCGCACCAGCAATTAAAACAGCGCATCAATAATTAAAACAGGGTCCACGCAATTGCTTAACATACCAGGTATCCACGCTCCGTTCATTGCTTAACATACCAGGTATGCACGCTCCACGCACCAACAGCAACAGCAATACGCACCTTCTGCTTCAAGCTCAGCTTCTCCAGGCAGCACCTCCGACATGCTCTGATACCAATTGTTGGATCAGGTGCACATCAAACTTAATTAAACACACAACAGAAAAATAAACAAGCACATAAGACACAACTTTTAACGTGGTTCACCCAACCAATCTGGGCTACGTCCACCAAACATAGGCATCATGAATATATTAATCAAATTGGAGATTACATCAAAAAATCCTCACACACTCTTAGCAAACCATCCGAATGGTTGCCTATTATATAGAATAGAGAATCTAACAACCTCATAACTCCCTCACATCAAATATAGGAGGCATTAACTCCCTCCCAACAACCTGGAGCTAATCTAAGAACTGAATCCCTATTGTTGTCACCTACAGAGATTTCTGCCTATTTCACTTCAAACATAAAATCTCAACAATGAAGTTGAAGCATCTAAGTAATAATAGCTTACGAGAAATGTAACTGAGCATTAAAATTATATGCAGTTGTCTATAATGCAATTTTTTGGAAGTTTTTCAGGTAAGTTTTTCTTGTCAAAATTCGGTAGTGATTTATTGGAATCGCAAGTTTGATAGCTAGTTTCTGCACAATCAAAACGTCCTAGGGGTTTTTCAAGGTGCTGAATCCAAATATGCAGTTAAAAAACCATTTTAACTGCAACAAATCAAGATTTAACCTCAATTTCTTCCGCGAGATTCCATCACCAAAATCTCCAAAAAATCACATTATAAACAACTCCAAATCATATTGATTGAAGCAGAGCGGCTGTAAAATACAACAATTAGGGTGCCAACTCTGTCACTTTTTTGGTCCCGGAAATAGAGGACACCGGCAGAATCCAAGCAAAACGTATAACATGTTTGTGAAGTGAAGCCAATATATAACATATCTTCAATAACGTGTGTTCAAAGGCAACCCCAAGGTTAAGTGACGCTCAAAGACAGATGTTCGGTATCAAATTTGTTTGACAAGATATTATTTTCGAAGGGTCCCACGAAACTATTGGATCAAACAATAATGCAATGTCGACATAGGTGTTGATATCGAATCCCGCAGAGTACTGAGGAATCTTTTGACTGTGGCTACCCTTGTCTTTAGCTTTCGCGTGAGAGAGAACAGTACGAAATGTAGACAGGTAGTTGGTGTCGATTTTCAATGGGGTAAAGGAACGGCTGAAAACTGACAATACCCGCATGCTGCCTTCCATATATTATAATAATTAAAAATAATAGATAATAAAAACAAATAACAACCGTCTAGTATGCTTGTTTTCGTGTATTCCAAACCCTCAAAGTCTATGGGCACTGCAAGTCTATATTTATTCTAAAAAGAGATAAAAAAAAAAAAAGCATTTGAAGTGTACTTATTTCAATAGTTGGATTAATGGAGAAATATAATTTTTTTTATATTAATGTATTTGGTTGTTTGTTATTGTGTATGAGGATTTTTTATTTAGGTCTAAGATTTTATTCTTTAAGGAGTGGGTCAAACCACCGAATTAATGTATGATTTTATATGTATTTTTGAGTCAGAAGAGTTCTCTGACAAACAATATGGTTTTATTAATGACTAGAATTATCATGAGCCACAATTTTCTCAACGGGTTTCTACAATTGAAGAGCTACTAGTGGTTCACGAAGAAGGGGTAAACACTTGAATCATGAACCTATTTTTCAGGATCTATATGATGAGAAGGAAACACATAACTAAGAATACAACAGAGATAGAAAGGAAACAAAGGTGCCTTCAATGGAACTAACAATTCTTATGTAAGCCAATCATCCTCTCAAGTTTTTCCATCTCAAAGCTTCAAAGTAACCTATAGAGAACAAAATAAATCATATTATACATCCTTAATAATAAGGAGAATGGACTTTAATGAGGTGATCTACAAGAAGCACATGGAATCAGATAAAACCTTGTGTGGGTGGAAAAATTCTCATACTCAGATGATTGATACTGAAAGTATTGCTTCAAGCTTGCACTCCGTGGAGCATTATCTATCACCATTGATCAAGACGAACCACATAAAGTGGCCTATGTTAAGTCAAGGAAGGAAAAATATGTCTTTGGGTGAATTTCTCCATTAAGGGGAGAGTTAGATTAATGGAGAAAGCTAGTCTTTTCTATTTTAATGTATTTGATTGTTTGTTGTTGTACGTGAGGATTGAGATCCTTTATTTAGGTCCAAGATCCTATTACTTAAGGAGTGGTTCAAACCACCCAACTAATGCATGATTTTATATGTACGAGACTTTGAATGAATGTAGTTTGTTGAGTGCTTAGGCATTCTCCAGGTGAAGGTTGAATCACCTGGAGAGTCTCTTGATTTTATCTCATATTCTATCTTTCCTTGATTTTAACAATTTCATGGTGCAAACAGTTGCAATGAATTGTTTGCTTAAGTGGAAAGTTTTCTTTCAAATATGGTCTGAAGGCTCAAGTGCCAAGCTGGTGAAAAGTTCCTCATTTCTCTTCTCAGATTAAAGAGGAAAACAGATAATAATTCATGTGAGATATCATCACTTTCTTTTTCATGGAAAAAAATACATCTATAGAACATCCCTACCTATGAAGAAAACCCTAAAAGAAAAGAAATACGAGAGGGAGGCAGGTGAAAAACCTAACACACTGAATAAATGAATGAAGCAAAAAAAATACAAAGAACATGTTAGTTACAAAATTGATGGAAAGAATAATTGATCCATGGAATTGTGCCTAATAGTGTTCTACTTTGGAAGGTTTTGTCTATCTGGTAGGTATGGCTTCGCATGATTGTTAGCTTGTTTACTGATATTTCTTATGCATAAGGTGCAATTAGATCAAAATTGAACAATATTTAGCAATAAGAATATTATAATGATTTACCTCAGACTTTGACATAGATGAAGAGTCTTGTGATGCAAATGAGAAATTCCTATCATGCATCCAATGATACAGATGAAGAGTCTTTGATCTAATGATGCAAATTAAGAGTCATCGGAGACCTCTCCAGACCTCTACTTTTCTTTTAGTTCTTAGATCCAAAGTTACAACGACAATTTCATAAATAATTATCAGCAAGCAATGTGCTACACTAGTATACAACAAAAGGATGAGGTCGTGGAGAGGTGGTCTGAAGACAAATGGCACTTGAAGACAAACGACACTTTCAAATATGATATTGCTAAAAAAAAAATGGTACTTGGAATATATAACATCGTCCAAAGTTACTATAATATAAAGTTTTATATACACAATCCAACTTTGGATATGGATAAAGGTAACAAATGGCACTTGAAGACAAACGTCACTTTCAAATATGTTATTGCTAAAAAAAATGGCACTTAGAATATGTAACATGGTCCAAAGTTACTTTAATATAAATTTTTATATACACGGTCCAACTTTAGATATAGATAAAGGTGACAAAGTTACTTTAATATAAATTTTTATATACACGGTCCAACTTTAGATATAGATAAAGGTGACAAATGGCACTTGAAGACAAACGACACTTTCAAATATGTTATTGCTAAAAATAATGGCACTTGGAATATATAAAATGGTCCAAAGTTATTTTAATATAAAGTTTTATATACACCGTCCAACTTTGGATATGGATAAAGGTAACACGCCCAAACTTTGGATATGGATAAATGTAACAAGCACATGTGAAATAATGAAGCACATCCAAAACAATATTATTACATAAACTTTGGGTATCTATTGTAAGTTGCCAAGATAAACGGTGCTATTACATAAACTTTGGATATCATAACTTTCTTTGAAACATGTGAAGGTTTCAATAAGAGGTTGAATCAAAAATTTTAAATAAATTTTGGTGAAGCAAAATTACCACGCTGAAAGTTTGGTTAAATTTTGGATAAATTGCCGATCAACCTAAATTAATATGGATAACCTAAATTAATATGGATTCAAAGATCAAGCGATGGAGATAGTCCATGTGTGCTATAGGTAGGGACTAATAATAATAATCCTAACTTCAACGGATAATAATTTAAACGTAGAACATTTCAAAAAGTTATAAATTGGATTATATGTATTCAAATTTTATCCAAGTTTATTTTATTTTTGTGTTGTTGTGAATTTGACATGAGAAAGAGTTAAAGCTTTTAAGTTTAAAGTGGTAGTTTCATGCACATGATTTTGGTGGTCTATGGTTATGGATTACATATGATGAAGTTTGTGTTTGGATTGACACGAGGGTTCACTTGACCCTGCTAATATGTTGCCAATAAATAATAATTAGATTTATGGTTGGTTGGTTTTTCTTTAATAAAGTTTTTGAAAATAAATCATGGTATGTATGGTTTATGTATATTGTTGGTATGTATGATTTGATCATTATTTCTATCATATTGTTTTGTTTTTTTTAATCTTTAGTAATATAGAAATTTTTGCTTTTATGACAAAATATATATTGGCTAATCTTCGGCCTGGAGTGTGTCGTAAAACTGCTTTTGCTTGGCTAAGAGCTCGTCTTCCTCATACGTAAGGAAACATGTTAACGGCCCAAGACCCAAAGGCATCTGGCAGGAGTGAGAGCCTACTCCCATGTGGAGACCACCTGCGGGGTTATGTAAAAAGTGGCATGGTTTTCCTTGATAATAGTGATGTGTCAACCATCAAATATTACAAAACACTTTAATAACTTTAAATACATTATGTGCCTTGAGCAAATTAAAATTCTTACATATACACCCATCACTTCTCTATAATCACTCCCGAAGCTAGAAATTCAAAAGCATCCTATTAATTTCATAAAAAAGGATGATTATAAATTAATTCATTCCTAGAAATTCACTATTCATTAATTTTACTATTCAATTTTTTCCTTTATTTCAATTTTTCTCTAAAATATTTTCTTTACGCTTAATTATTAATTTTTTTATTTTACTTATTTTATATAATTAAGACTTTAATATTTTTATTTAAATTTCTTCTCTTTTAATATTTCTTAATATCTAACCTTACATTAAACACTATACGTATATTTTACAATAAACACCATGCGTATATTTTATATTCTACTTATTGGTATGTGGAATATTACCATTTACAAAATTTACTATAAATATATATGGTACAAGCAAAGCAATTATAAAATTTAAAAGGTAACCAATCATTCCATTGCAATGGCCTTGTTCAATCTTTTCAATGTAATGTAAGTGCATATCCTTTAATATATCACTATTACTTTTTCTTTAAGAGCGGTTTCCATTTGATTTCTTCATCCATCTTTCACGGTTGAATCGCTTTTTTTTTTATAAATAAAATAGGCTTGGATTTCACTAAATACACCATTTTTTTATCACAAGTGTAACACCTTAAATTGTATGAATAATTATTGTGGTTACTAATTTTTACTTATTATTTTAGCTTTTTATTGTATTAGCTTTTTAATTTATTTTTGAAATATTAAATGATTGAGGTTGAGAGGCTAGAATATATTTCGTTATCTGATTAATGAATAATTTGGAGTTAAAGTATTTTAACAAGAACTGAAAAAAATAGTTGTTAACCTCCATAAACAATTAAATAAAAGAAACAATTACTCATCTACACCCTCAAGAGGAGGAGGAGAGAAATAGATGAGGGGAGCAGAGTCAAGGGAACATGAATGTTACCCAGATATCCTTAAGTTGGGTGAAATAAACCAGTGGGAAAGACACGACTACAATCGGAGAGGTACGGGACTTGAGGTTGGACTGTGAGTCCTGAAGTCCAAGGTACCTGACTATAGTGAACTCAATTAACTGTGAGGAGGAGGAAGTGCTCGGGAGAGAGTCTGGACGTAATTTCCAGACTCATGGTTAGGTGGTGAGACCTTCCAAGCAGGAATAAAAGTTACATAATTACAAGTCTATGAACAGATAAGTGATCTAAATCTATCCTTAAGGAATGTTGATTGAACATGATAACACTAGTTCTGCAAATAGAATTAATTAGAGATGTAAATTCCATTGAACTGTAATTTAAATAGAGAATAGAAATAGATCACCGAGGCCATGCATGTTATCCAAATAGGAAAAGGACTATACTGATTAAGCTAGAAAGATAGACAGTTAATTTTGAGGCAAGAAGTACTAGTAATTTATATGCGTGGTATAGTTCATTAACAGGAACTCTTGAAATGTTGTAACAACCAATTACTCAAAAACAAGTAATTCCTTGAAGACTGTATTATTATCACAAGTAATGGAACTTTACGATAACCAGTTTGAATCTTTGAGTAGATATCGACTCAGAAGGGAGAAGTGACAACAAGCAAACATTCCCAAATATCCGGATATTACCATCTATCATTTTACATTCGATATTTTTAAACAAACAGAAGGATTCAACCATCTAACATTCAATTCCAGAATGTAATAAGCATCGCAAAAGTCTATTCATGCTATTAATAAGAGAAGACTAAAAACCATAAATTAGAGTTCAGTCGATAGTTACAGGTCCGACTTAGAAGCCATTGAAGTTCCAAAGGAATTAAATATACCCTTAAAGCATGTATTTAAGCCTTGATGACGGATCACTGTAAACACTGAGTCACTAAACCTCTGATCAAAAAATTCATTAATAGAGAACTTAACCCTTAGCAGAATCGCACATTCTATGCCGTTAAGAATTGGCCTTAGCGTAGTTCGCAAAACAAGATTACCAGAAAGTTCCATTAAAACACACAGTGTTTACCCATTGAATCAAGCATATAGCCTCTGCCAAAATCAACACGTTCACAAGATGAACCACCATCAAAGATATCATCTAAGTATCTAAAGAAACCAGTGAAGTGAGCTAGTTCCAACCTGTAAATAATGATGAAGACCCATAAGCATTCAGGATGCAATTGAAGTCATCATGGCCATGAAAATCATGAACCCGTCATAGGGTAATACTTGCATACATACGATAATCAGATTAGGAACCAATCTGGGAAACTGAACCAGTTCTTGACTAAACTTAAAGGGCAAATGACGAGGATGTTGCCAGAGAGTACCTCAAATTGGGAGACTCCAGCAGATGGCAGCCCTCCTGTACTAAGCAAACCCAAAATAATTAAATAACAGAGAATTAAACTGTCATGAAATAATAGATCTTAAACAGGTTTTGTGAAGACCTTGTTACTCACCTTCCCGAGGTCGATAGCGGTCCAGGCTGCCCTCCATAGGATGAGAAAGCCGGCAAAAAATCCCTGAAAAGTTGGGCAAACAATCAAACCCCCAAACCGGACGAAACTCTGAATTGAAATCCAACCACAACATTACAAAACGCTGGAATAGTGAGGGGACGGGTGCGATAGAGTACCTTCGGGTGAGGGTGTAGTGTAAACCCCCATTGAAACCAAACGGAACAGTCATAAACCCTTTCAGTGCAGTGGAGGACCAGCTCAGTTGCAGAGCAACGAACCAAAAACTCAACAATGCCAAATGACTCCACAGATGGACGAACGCGGGAAAATCAGTTACAAGGTTCAACCCTAACAGCTCCAAGCCATTAGATCGCCAACCCCAGATCGGAGGGGGCAGATCAGACCAGTTGTCACGTGCCAACCAATCCCTCTAGCGAGTACATGCAGAGGCATTAACCATCCTTGTACCACATGTAATATGGTATTGCTAATAATAAACCAAATTTAAATTATCTATGATGACCCCAATGGGAAATCACGTGAAACATAAATGTTAAACTATCGTGAACCATTGATTTCATTCACCGGACCTCGGTATAGGTAAACATTGGAGAATGCGATGCACAGTAAGGATTATTAATCACAAGGCAACACAACAATAATGCTTGCAACTATTATTAATTCTTTTAATTAATTTGTATGTGTGTATGTGATAGGTGTTACAAATGGTATCAGAGCTCAGTTTCACACATTGAGACTTTTGGGAAATTTATGTATGTATATATGTAAATGTATATAATAAACAACTAAGTAAATGCGAATGTGAACACAGAGACCAACATCAACAAGAAAAAAAAACAGAATGCAGAGGAGCCCTAGACCATCGAACCAGCCAGAGACAACTTATGTGGAAGCCAACCCTGACATATGGATACAGCTAGGAGAGGAATCTCGTTAAGCCAATGTTGTCCTACTTGAAACCGTTCAACAGTTGTGTGCTGAGATTACAAATTTAAGGATAGATAATGAATGATTACGACAAGAACATGAGAGAATTCTTAAAAGTCTATCTAATCGACATAATCAACGAGAACCAGATCCTAGTGTTGAAGATAGAGAGAAAACCCCGACAACCCATCATGGAGAAGATAACGTTGAGTTGGCTAAAAGACATGGGGAAGATGAAGAAGGACGTTCAAACAATGTTTCCGACCAGCGCAAGATAAAAAGACATAAATCTGAATTACAAGGGGAATTTAAAAAGATAAAACCATCACTCTTCAAAGGAGAATCCAAAGAGGTAGCGGAAGATTGGTTAATTGACATGAGTAAATACTTTCAGATTTATGATTACACTGATAAACTTAAGGCACTTCTGGCAGTTTATCAGTTAAGGTCTAAGACTACTCTTTGGTGGGAGGAAATCAAAACTGTAAGAAAAATCGATGAAGAACAACTCACGTGGAAGGAATTTCAAAAGCATTTCAAGGATAAGTATTTAACTGAACGTTATTATGATGAAAAAGCAAATGAATTTCACGAGTTAAGATTGGGAACCTTGACCATAGATGAATATGTGAAACGATTCACCTCCTTACTGTGATATGTACCATATATGCAAGAAGAAAAGGCCAAGATTCAACGTTTCATTAGTAGCCTACCCAATTTTATGAAGGAGAAACTTGAGTTTGATTACCCAAGAACCATGGATGATGCTGTGCGAAAAGCCTACATCTGCTACCAGCAAATGAAACAAAAAAGTAAGGGACCTAAAGGAGGATTGAGCAGGAGGGGGAGGAACCTACCCCCAAACAAACAATTTTTTTTTACTAATGGCAGGAATATACAACAAAAACCCTTCAGTAAATTTCTAGCAAGGAACCAGTCCAAAGTTGCCTACTCCGAAAATAGACAGTTGGAAGGGGTTAATAAACCTGTTAATGATCAACATCCAAAACAACCTTTGCAATGTTGGGGATGCAGAGAACCCCATTACTATAAAAAATGTCTGCATAAAGCGAGGATGGAAAAACTCTCAAATATGTAAGAAGCTTCCACGATTGGGGAGGTGGAAAGGAGTATGCCTAGAATTAATGTTGCTCTAGACGACCATCAAGTGGAATACCAGCCCACCATGATTGAGTGTGAAGGTATGATTGCTAATCAACCTGTCTCTGTTTTGTTTGATCCCAATGCTAGCCTAAGCTATGTTAGTCCTAAGGTTGTAGAGAGTTGTCAATTGTAGAGTAGTAAGTTTCAAAAAACTTGGTTAGTTCAATTAGCCACTGGGAAAAAAAGAAGGGTAACTGCAAAAACAAAGCATGGTCCTATAACAATTTCAGGACATCCAATTTATGTTGACCTTAATATACTCCCTTTGGGTTCATACAATATTCTAATAGAGATGGATTGGTTGGAAGGACGTTGGTCCCTAGTTGATTGTAAGGAGAAAACTCTAAGTTATATCACTGAGTTAGGGCAGAGAAAGGAATTACAAGGAATCAAGAAAAATATTAAGTTGCCTCCTATTACAACTAGTCAGCTAAGAAAATGTATTAGGAAAGGCTGTTAGATTTATGCGATCCAGGTAGGATACATTAACTCCAAAAGTAAAATGACTTCCTTGGAAAATATCCCTGTTATTTAGGAATTTGCTGATGTATTCCCTGAATCCGTTCCTGGATTACCACCTAAGCATGATATCAATTTCACCATTGAATTAGTTCCTGGTGCAGCCCTTGTATCTAAAGCCCCTTACCACATGAGCATACCCGAGTTAAAAAAACTCAAAATGCAACTTCAGGAACTTCTGGATAAAGGTTATATTCGCCCTAGCATGTCTTATTGGGGAGCACCCGTACTGTTCGTTTGGAAGAAAGATGGAACTTTGAGATTATGCATCGGTTATTGTCAGTTGAATAAACTGACCATCAAAAATAAATATGCTTTGCCATGTATTGATGATTTATTTGATTAGGTGTAAGGAGCTAGAGTATTCTCAAAAATTGATCTAAGGTACGACTACCACCGGATAAGGATAAAGGAGGAAGATATTTGTAAAAATGCCTTCCAAACTCGTTATGGTCATTACGAGTTCATGGTGTTGCCATTTGGCCTCACAAACGCCCCAGCTACTTTTATGAGTCTGATGCACCGTATTTTCCAGCCATATCTTGATAAGTGTTGGCTTGCTGGGGCCTGACCCAGGGTTAGAGGTGATTTAGCGAAACAAATCCCTGTACTACTGGCCCTTTCAGCAATAGTCCATGAAGTGCGGACTGAGGTCTCACCCGAAGTAATATGGGAGGGTGCTAGACCCAGGTTTCCGCACCCTGGAGATGTTTGATGAGTTCAAGTGGTCCGCTATTCAACCATGTGCACACTTTGCTACGCGCACTTTCTCTTACCTCGCAACCTGAAATGCTGCCTTCGCGCAGCCCTACTCGGGGGCCGAACGTTGTTATTACCCAAACCCTTACTAGTATTCCACTATTAGTTGATTAGCTTAGCCTACTTGTATCTGTTAAGTTATACTTAGCAATATGAATCATTCATATAGGTGCGCGTAGTAAATAAATAGTATATTTGAAATTTATAACAAACATGCATTAACCCAAGAACATATGCACAAAATTATGATAAAACTTCTCTTTATTATTTTCTTCCTCAGTTACAGACTCGACTCTGCCCTGCGCACTCAGCTGCAGGGGTCCACGCACTCAACTGTGGACTACTAGGCCTTTGCGCACTCAGCTGCAGGGGTCTGCGCACTTAGCTACAGACTACTAGGCCTCTACGTACTTAGTTGCAGAGCCTTCTCCTACCCTACGACCCAAAGACACACTTAGATACTTAGACTCTTTCTTTTTTCTGCTTCTTCGCTCCCCTTATTTTACACTTAGAGCCTCACTCTATTTATACAATCCCATGGTCTGCAGACCATGGGTAGGCTGGCATTATATTACAAGACTAGGGCGGACAACCCTGTGACTCTATCATACATTTTGCGCTCCATGCCCACATTCCGCAGAGTATTTACAATAATATTGAGTCAAAACTTGGGCTTTGAGCCCCAAAACATGCCCTGGGAGGATTCCATGCCCAACAGGCCCCCAAAACAAACATCGTGACTCGCCCTCAAGTCACTCGGTCGGCACAACGATCTTGGCACGGAGTCCCTCCAACTGTTCACGAATTGTGCTGAGGTCAGCAGCGCATTGAGCTGCTGCTTGATGGATCTGTTGCATCCATTGTTCTGAGACCTCTGTGTCTGAACTGTTTCCATACATCTATACCGGTATCTGCTGCATATGTTTATAGTTCCGTGCCTTTGTCCGACTCCTTGGTGCACGAAGACTGTGCTTCTACTAGCTATTCAAATAGTCGGCCCACCCGTGTAGGGCTTCAAGTGACTACCGTTCACTTTGCCTGGGAAGGATTCTCCATTTAGTTTTACTAGCTGGACCGCGCTTCTTTCTGTGACCTCCTTAACCACGTATGGTCCCAGCCAATGCATTCTGAATTTTCTCGGAAATTTTTCAAACTTACTATCATACAACAGCACTAAGTCATTTACCTTGAATGTGCGCAACTTAATATGGTGATCATACTAGGCCTTTTCATGCTGCTTTTGTACCTGCTGATGAAAACCAGCCAAGAACCGTTCCTTCTCAAGTTCTTGCAATTGCACGAGTCTTTCCTCCAGAGCTTCGCAATCCATCATCCCTATGAGCACTGCTATGCGCAGTCTAGGTACGATATATTCCATCGACATGACAGCTTCCACACCATAAACTAACCGGAAAGGTGTTTGTCCTGTCAGTTTGTTGCACATTGTCCTATAAGCCCATAACACTGTAGGTACGTGCAAGTCCCAATTGCTTCGTTGCATGTTGCACACTTTGGTCAGCGCAGTCTCCGGTATTTTGTTGAATGCTTCTAATATCCATTAGCTTGTGGGTGATATGGTGTACTTTTTTGATGATACACCTGGAACTCTTCTGTGAGCGCGTTGATGGTTTCGTTAAGGAAATGTGTACCGTGATCACTCATTAAGATTTTCAGACAACCAAATTGGGTCAATGCATTTTCAAACAAAAACTTCGCAACCGTAGCGGCCATGCAGTCTTTGATTGGTTGCGCTTTCGCCTAGCGTGTCAGGTACTCTATTGTAGTGATGATGTAGCGCGCGCCGGTCTTTCCCTGTGGTTTGATAGGTCCCACAAAGTCGATTGCCTATTTCTCAAAGGGCTGCAGTGTCATTTGTGGATTCAACGACATCTCGTCCCTTCGCGATGGTTTTCAGGTCCTTTGACATATATCGCAGGCCTTACAGTGTGTTTTTGAATCCTGGTGAAGGGTTGGCCACCACAACCTTGTGAGAAGAATCTTTTGTGCGATCGCTCGTCCTCCATAGTGTCCTTCTGCAGCGTCCCCATGTGCTTCCATGAGGATTTGACTTCGTTCAAATTCAGGTACGTACCTTCGCAATATCTCTTCATTGCCCATTTTGTATAGGTGCCCCACGATGACAGAAAATCCACCGTGCGCACCACCAATTCCTTCTTCTGTTGGATGGAGTATTCCTTTGGCACGGTCCTTGTTGTTAGAATGTGGATTATATCTTCGAAGTGTCCATCCATGATGCGCACAATAAAGAGATGTACGTCAGTTAATCCTTCCTCCAAACTAGTAGGTTCCACGCCCGTCTCAATATGCGACAAGTGATCCGGTCCCGCATTCACACGTCCAGGTTTTACGACGCCCTCAAAGTCATATTCTTGGAACAATAAGAGCCACCTACAGATGGGCGCCCCCAACATAGGCTTATTGACCAAGTAATTTAGCGTGGAATGCTCTGTATACATCTTGAAATGTCCTCCTAGCAAATAGTGCCGGTATTTTTGGAGTGCGTACACCATCACCAACCCCTCGCGCTCGGTTGTAGAATAGTTCTTCTCGGCTTTGGACAATCTACGACTTGCAAATGCAATAGGGTGGTCCAAGCCCTCTCTGCCCTCTTGTGTGAGCACTGCTCCCAGCGCAATACACGACATATCAACATGGACATGAAACTCCACATCCCATTTTGGGAAGACCAAGATTGGAGCGGAGGCCAATTTTCCCTTTAGGACATCCAGGCTCTTCATGCAATCATCATTCCAAAAAAATGTGACATACTTTTTCAATAGTTTCTCCATCGGTCGCGTGATTTGGGCTTAGATTTTGATGAACTTCCTGTAGTACCATGTGTGTCCCAAGGTAGCGTGCAACTGTTTAACACTTCGCGGTGCTTCCAAATTTAGAATCACTGCAATCTTCGCAGGGTCCGCCATTAGTTCCTGTTTGTAGACCACGTGTCCCAATAGGTTCCCAAAGGGAATGACGAATGTGCAATTCTTAAGGTTCAGCGCAATCTGGTGTCGTCAGCAAGTATCCATCATCAAGCGTAAGCTTGCTACGTGGTTCTTAACCAATCCAAAGACAGTCCATTAATCATCTAGATAGACCTCCAGGAACTTGTGGATGTATTCTTTGAATGAAGCAACAACGATGCGCGAAAAGATGGTTGGAGTTTTCTTTAACCCAAACGGCATAACGGTGTATTGAAACCAGCCCCATTTTGTTGCAAAGGTCATCTTGCTCCTGTCTTTCGGTGCGATTTTGATCTGGTGGTACCCTGAGAGCCCGTTTGTGAAAGAGTATGCTTCTTGTCCGCCAACATTTTCCAATACTTCATCTGTGAACAGTGTTGGGAATGGGTCATGTACATAGGCGTCATTCAACTTCCTAAGGTCCGTGCATATTCTTATCTCGCCCTTCTTCTTTTTCTCCTGCACTACCATAGGGCTCACCCAATCAGATTCTTCCACCTGCTCAATAATTCTAGTTGCAAGCATTTCGTCTAGTTCTACGCGAACCTTTTCCTTATACTTCAGATTCAAGCAATAAGGCCTCTGCTTGACTGGCTTCGTGTCGGGTTTTAGGGTGATCTTCATCATCCCTAAGTCGCCAACGATCGCTTTTAAGTCCGTAATCTTGGTCGGGAATAAGTCTTGGTACTCACGGAGTAACTCAGTGACCCTATCCACCGTGGCATCATCCCAATAATCACCAAGCGTTGAATACTTTGGTTCAACCTCCGTCCCAATGTTTACCTACTTCGTTTTTAGCGGCGCGGTGATGTCAGGATCTTCAATCAATGGTACTCGAACCTCATGAAAACGTTGAGTTTCTGGAATGTTAATATTCTATGGATCCTCATCATCCTCCTCAATATTGACATTGTAACACTCTAGCGCGCAGCTCAGCTGGGTCGCCCATTCCAGCTGAAGCACTTGCATTGGCTCTTGGGGTATTTTGAAGATAGCTACTTTTACTACTTGTAGTGCATCATCAACAGTATCCCACCAATGATCTTCAAACGTGAAGGTTAACAGGAATCCTTCACGCAAGATATCCCATTCGCTCATGCCATGGTAGAGCTTCGTCTCAGTATACCAATTCATGGGTATGATATCCAAGGTATGACAGAACAGATGCACCCACTTAGGTTGTGGCTCTTCCCCATAGACCTTGGTCCATTTTGCGAGGTGTGCACGTGGATCATCCCATCCGCCATACTTGTCTATTAGCCACGTCTGAGGTTCCCCAAATCGTAGGCACATCATTCTTCTGCATTCTCTCCAGTCCTCAAACTTCTTTGATGTGTACCCCACCATCTTGCGGGCGTAGTGCGTAGTGCTCATTGCAGAGCGTCGAAATGTTGCTATTCGGGTACTTCGCTTTTAATTTTTTTCAAGAAATCATCCACCTTGCTCAAACTGTCATACATAGGAAAATCTCTTACCTCTGTTGTCACGTAGCGCAGTGACCTCATCATCATGTTGCAGTTGAGTGTGGTTACTTCGTGTAACTGGTTTTTCCATCATTCTATTTCCTCATCCAAATCTGATGTGTAGGAGCTTTCACACTCCCACGAAATCCTGTTGTCCGTTGTTGGATTCACCCAGTCCTACTCCCACGCGGTTATATTGTAGATACAGTCTAGATCATCATCGCTCTCGTCATCGCGCACTGGCTCTATGTAGCACGATCCTTCTGCAAGGTCTAAAGGTACTACTATGTGGAGAGACTTTTTCTCAAAAATCATCTTGAGCTTCTTTAGATTTATCACTCCATTCATGTAAGTGGCCCAATCTATTCCTAGCAGCGTGGGATAGGGATTGCTGTCATCAACAATCTCTATCACTTCGAAATCTGCAAGTGCGCTCGCACCTTCGATATCTACCATTATTCCCTAAAATCTTCCCATCGGTAGGATCTTTTTCTAGTTCACCATTCGCAATTGAATATGAGACCATTGCAACGCGGGTCTGCCCATGCACTCCCATGTTTGCTTTGGCAGGACATTTGCGTCCAATTCTAGATCCAAAATCACTTGATCCATTTCATATTCCCTGATTTGCGCAGTCAATCTCATCTCCCTTCCTGTTCGCATTATGTGCTTCCCTAGCTTCTAGATTACACGCGGTTCTCCTGGTCCAGCACATCTAGTGCTAAGTTCTTACAGCCCCTTCATTGCTTTGCTGTCACACAACAACTTCATGCATGTCCCCAGAAAGGTAGTGAGCATTGATGGGTCCATCTCCAGTTCTAGTTTGTCTTTACTACCTGAAGTGGAGGCCTCTGTGAAGCTCTTCATAGCTTTCATGAATGTCTCCTTTGTGCGCTCCAAATTGAACTCTAGTTCCTTTGTTGGAGCCTTGCGAACCCAGGCACCCTCTTTAGGCTACTTGCCCTTGTCATCTCCTGTCATGATACCACTTCGGAGCATGATGTTTACATTCGGGTCCTCCTCGCGCAGCTCAGACCTCATCATGTGCAGGTTCTGAGTCGGGGGAGGTTGGAGTGTTCCTCTATCGCGCAAACTCGCTATCGGTGTGGGGCAGTCCTCTGTATCATGATCAAAATGGGTACAATATAAACATGATGCTTTTGTCAGGTTTGTACAATCATGCGCATAATGACCCGACCCTCCACAATTGTAACAAATCAGCTGTCTGCGACCCCTTCTTGGTCCCATTCTACCTCGACCTCGTCCGCGCCCCTGAAATCCAGTGTGCACCATTCTTGCATTTTGATCGAGGGCTCGTGTTTCGGCTTGAACTTTGTAGGTAGGAGTCTGATCCATCATTAGTTCATAACTTCTACAGGTGCGCTCATCATGGCCTATAGATCTGCAGAAATTATAGAACAATTGTTGGGACATTTGCGTATACTTCTGTAATAGGTGGCAGTTATCTTTAGCATGCTTCCCTCCTATCTGACAAATCCCGCACCATAATGCAGGTGCCGTGCTCGGTCTTGCTTGTGCCTTTGGTCTCAACGACATTGGCCCTCCTACCCCAAGGTAGTTCGCGAAGACTGGACAATGGTCCTTGTCATGTCCATGGCCTTTACACTCGATGCACCATACCTCCACATGCGCTTCTGGGTGAGTTGTCCTATCTTGTTTCAAACTCTGCATCTCAAGACGCAAGTTTTTCAACTGCGCATGGATCTGTTGGACTCCCAAGTTAGGATCTTGTATTGGGGTCTCGTGTAGTCTCATTGTGATCTCCAAAGCTTGGGCCTGGGTGGATAGTTTCTGCTATGACAGTGTAGCCCTTAGATGCGGCGTTATTGATGCTACAAACCATGCGCGATGTTGCCCATCCATCAGGGTTATGTTGGCTTCATGAATCATACCCTTCAGTCTCTGATCAGCTCCCAGGGGGTCTTGCCTAGAAGCATCGTGATTTCCTTAAACCCGATAATCGACCGTGTTTCCGATTTTGGCCTGCTAAATTCCCTGTTTACCGCAGATTGGATATCTGCGGTCCCTACGTTCGGATTGTCATTGGAATGCTTAATGTACCACATCAATGTGCGATCTTGCAACGTGCTTACCAGCGTTTCCTTCTTTATATTGTCATCCATGACTCCTTGTGCTGCCCATATAACCTTTACCACGAACCAAAATTGGTCAGGATCTTCGTTCCCTAATCCTTTGAACACCGACAACTTTATTGCGCTCACCATATTGAACTGTGGGGGTGGCGGAGGTGGTGTGGACGAAGATGGGGGTGAAGAGGGTGAAACTGGTGGTGGTGTAGGTGGGGGTGGTATGCATAGAATTTGCTGCCTTATCAGACTGATCACACTTCTTGGTGAAACTTTCGCGAGCTCTTCCTTGCTTTCTCGTAAAGGTGAAATCAAGGGGCTAGTTTCTATCTCTGCGCTACTTTCATTTCTGTATATCCTCCCACTTCGTGTAGTCCTAAACATCAATTTATTTGCATAACCCGCTTTTCACACAGTAGCATCTTAATCCAAGTGTTCAAAGATTTAATGTACTTACCTCGCGATCCTTTGAGGAAGCGTCGTTCTGCCTCGCTATAGCTTACTGAAGTATCTACCGTGAACTCAGTGATAAACCCTCCTATAATTCGATCGAGCCAATGGTCCACATGTGCACAATCTTAGCTTCTGATGCTTCCAGTCTGCGCACCAACTCTGGAGTCCATACAATAGGTTTGTCGAGCCTACACCTTCCCTGACTGTCTGCTAACTTTGTGATCCACTCGTACAAATTAGAGGGGAAGGATGCAAAGAAAATTTCATGGAATTCTACATATAAGTAGCACTCTAACCACTCTTCCTTCGATACTCGTGGATTCTTGTTTTCCTGCGCCGCGAACTTGTGAATTTTTTTGTCCAGCCACTCTTCAATTTCTTTCTTTGTTGGATTCCAGTGACACGACATCAAACATCTCTTATGTAGATCCTAGTCCCAGCAATGGAACCATTTGTTGGCTTGTTGGGGCCTAATCCAGGTTCAGAGGTTATTTAGCCAAACAAATCCTAGTACTACTGGCCCTTTCGGAAAAAATCCACGGAGCGCGGACTGAGGTCTCACCCATAGTAGTATGGGAGGGTGCTAGAACCAAGTTTCTGCACCCTGGATATGTTTGATGAGTTCAAGTGGTCTGCGGTTCGACCCTGCGTGCACAGCACTACATGCACTTTCCCATACCTCGCAGCCGGAAATGCTCCCTTCGCACAGCCCTACTCGGGGGCTGAACATTGTTATTACCCAATTCCTTACTAGTATTTCACTATTAGTTGATTAACTTAGCCTATTTGTATGTGTTAAGTTATACTTAGCAATATGAATCATTCATACAGGTGTGCGCAGTAAATAAACAATATATTTGCAATTTATAACAAACATGCATTAACCCAAGAACAGATGCACAGAATTATGATAAAACTTCTCTTTATTATTTTCTTCCTCAGTTACAGACTCGAATCCGCCCTACACACTCAGCTACAGGGGTTCGCGCACTCAGCTGTGGACTACTAGGTCTCTGCGCACTCATTGCAGATCCTTCTCCCACTCTACGACCCAAAGACACACTTAGATACTTAGACTCTTTCTTCTGTCTGCTTCTTCACTCCCCTTATTTTACACTTAGAGCCTCGCTCTATTTATACAATCCCATGGTTCATGGACCATGGGTAGGCCGACATTACATTACAAGACTAGGGTGGACAACCCTGTGACTATATCATACATTTCACGCTCCGCGCCCGCAATTCGCGGAGTCTTTACAACAATATCAGGTCAAAACTTGGGCTTTGAGCCCCAAAACATGCCTTGGGGGGATTCCATGCCCAAAAATAAGTTTGTACTGATTTTTATTAATGACATTTTAATTTACTCGAAGAATCAGGAGGAGCATGAAAAGCATCCGAGGATAATGTTGCATACTCTGCGAGAAAATCAGTTATATGCTAAATATAGCAAGTGTGACTTTTTCAAAAGTCAGATATAGTATTTGGGTCACGTTATATTAGCAGAGGGAATAGCAGTGGATCAGAAAAAGATTAAAACTATTATGGAATGGACCACCCCAAGGAATGTTGTTCATATTAGATCATTCTTGGGCTTGGCCGGTTATTACCATTGGTTCATTGAAGGATTTTCGAAAATCGCTTTTCCAATGACCTCATTACAGAATAAGGGTCACACCTTTTGATGGATAGTTGAATGTCAATAAAGATTTGAAATATTAAAACATCTACTTACCACTGCCGTGCTAGAGGTAGCAGATTTGGAAAAATCTTTCGTAGTTGCACGAATGCAAGTAAAGAAGGTGTTGGCGGAGTGTTGACAAGGGAAGGGAAAGTTATTGCCTATGAATCACATAAATTGAAGGAATATGAGAAACAATATTCTCCTTACGATCTTGAATTGACAGCAGTAGTGCATGCACTTAAAATTGGCGACACTATCTATTGGGGAAGAAATTTATGCTATTAACAGATCACAACGTCCTTACAAATTTCTTTAACCAATCTAGCTTAAATTCTCGGCAGGCCAGATGGAAATCATTTTTGAGAGAATTCGATTTCGAAATGAAACACCTTAAAGGGAAATAAAATTGAGTGGGCGACACATTACGCAGAAAATTACATTGTATTTATGAAGTTCAATTCAGCCAGGTGCGATCAAACATCCCTGAAATAATTAAGGAAGCCTCCCTTAAGGACCCATAGTATGCTTTCCTTTGGCAGCAGGCAAGAGAAGCTCAATTGAAAGGGGAAACCTTAGATTATGAAATAAATTCAGATAAGATACTCACCTTCAAAAACTGAGTATATGTTCCTAATCAAAATTATATCAAACAATTAATATTGGATGAATTTCATAAGAAACCGTATGCTGCCCACCCAGGGTACCAGAAGCTATTTTCTGCCATAAAAAAAGTTTATTTTTGGCCTGGATTAAGAAAATATGTCACCGAGTACCTATCTAAATGTTTGGAGTGTCAGTTGGTGAAGGTGGAGCATCAACATCCCGCTGGGCTATTGCAACAATTGCCCATTCCGGAGTGGAAATGGGAGACAATTTCTCTATATTTCATCACTAGCCTACCTCACACTAAGAAGTAGCACGACTCAATTATGGTGGTGGTGGACAAGCTAAGCAAAACCGCTCATTTTATACTTGTGAAATCCACTTACAAAATCGTGGAAATTGCATACATATTTATGAAGGAAATTTTCCATCTGCATGGAATGCCCAAAGTGCTAATTTTTGATAGGGATGTAAAATTTACGTCCACATTTTGGAAAACACTCTTTTCTGGGTTGGGTACCTAGATTCAATTTAGTACTACCTACCATCCTTAGACGGATGGTCAAATCGAATGAATGAATCAAGTTCTGGAGGACATGTTACGAATGTTTGTGATGCAACAACCACATAAGTGGGAATATTAACTCTACTTAGTGGAATTTGCTTATAATAACGTGCATCATGAATTATTAGACATGAGTCCCTTTGAGGTGTTGTATGGAAGAAGGTGCAGGGTACCCATAGTTGGAATAGTCCAATCAATAAACTAGCCTTAGGTCTTGACATGCTAGCAAAAATGGAGGAGACAATTAAGAAGGTTCGTTAGAATCTAAGCGCTACCCAGGATAGATAGAAGATGTATGCAGATAAAGAAAGGACATACAAAGAATTACAATTGGGGGATCATGTATACCTAAGGGTAAAGCCCCGAAAAAGCTCCTTACAGTGGAGGGGTTGTGCTAAGTTAGCACACTGGTACTGTGGACCTTTTCAAGTCATAGAATGGATTGGACTTGTAGCATACAAGCTTGCATTACCCAGCCATATCTGGGTCCACAATGTTTTCCATGTTTCCTTGCTAAATAAATATGTGTACAACCCTCAACATATAATTAGCTGAGAAAATATACAGGTAATAAGTCCTGATGATGGATCCTTATTGGGATTTGAAACGTTGACGAAAAATGGTTTTTACTGTGGGTTCTCCGATAACTAAGTCAAAAGAATACAGGTAATAAGTTAATAGAATACATAACTTTTAGATTAATTGTTTTAGGAAAGTTATGACGGTAAATTGTATATGTGTAGGTCGAAATGGAAGGAGAATTTCTGGGAGAACCTCTTCGTATTCTTGATCGGAGAGAAACCACCTTGCGGAAGCGAGCCATCACCCAAGTTAAAGTGCAGTGGAAGCACTTTGGGCCAGAAGAGGCCACCTGGGAAGAAGAGGAATTTATGTGGAAATCTTACCCGACATTATTTTCTTAAATTAGAAATAACACCAGGGACGGTGTTCCTCACATGGGGGGGGATGTAACACCCAAAATTGCATGAACAATTACCATGGTTACTAAGTTTTACTTATTACTTTAGCTTTTTAATTTATTTTTGAAATGTTAAATGACTGAGGCTGAGAGGCCAGGATATGTTTTGTTACTTGATTAATGAATAATTGGGAGTTAAAGTATTTTAATAATAACTGAAAGAAACAATTGTTAACCTACAAAAACAGTTAAATAAAAGAAACAATTACTCATCTGCTCCCTCAAGAGGAGGAGGAGATAAATAGATGAGGGGAGAAGAGTCAAGGGAATAGGAATCTTACCCAGATATCCTTGAGCTAGGTGAAATAAACCAGTGGGAAATACTCGAATAAAGTTGGAGAGGTACACAACTTGGGGCTGGACTGTGAGTCCTGAAGCCCAAGGTACGTGACTGTAGCGGACTCAATTCACTGTGTGGAGGATCAAGTACTTAGGGGATAAATTGGACATAATTTCCAGACTCATGGCTAGGTGGTGAGACCTTCCAAGCAGGAACATGAGTTACATAATTACAAGTATTTGAACAAATAAGTGATCTAAATCTATCTTTAAGGAATGCTGATTGAAGATGATAACAATAGTTCTACAAATAGAATTAATTAGCTTCCATCGAACTGTGATTTAAATAGAGAATAGAAATAGATCACCGAGGAAATGCATGTTATCCAAATAGGAAAAAGATTGTACTAATTAACCTAGAAAAATAGACAGTTAATTTTGAGGCAATAAGTACTAGTAATTTATATGCGTGGTATAGTTCATTAACAAGAAATATTGAAATGTTGTAACAACCAATTACTCAAAAACAAATAATTCCTTGAAGACTATATTATTATCACAAGTAACGGAACTTTACGATAACCAGTTCGAATCTTTGAGTAGATATCGACCGAGAAGGGAGAAGTAAGTGACAACAAGCAAACATTCCCAAATATCCAGATATTACCATCTATCATTTTACATTTGATATTTTTAAACAAGCGGAAGGATTCAAGCATCTAACATTCAATTCCAGAATGTAATAAGCATCGTAAAAGTCTATTCATACTATTAATAAGAGAAGACTGAAAACCATAAATTAGAGTTAGGTCGACAGTTACAGGTCCGACTTAGAAGCCATTGAAGTTCCAAATGAATTAAATATACCCTTAAAGCATGTAAATTAGGCCTTGACAGTGGATCACTGTAAACACTGAGTCACTAAACCCCACTAAACCCTCTAATCAAAACATTCATTAACAAAGAACTTAACCCTCGGTTGAATTACACAATTTATGCCATTAAGAACTGGCCTTAACACAGTTTGCAAAACAAGATTACCAAAACGTTCCATTAAAACACACAGTATGTACTGACTAAATCAGGTGTATAGCCTTCGCCAAAATCAACATGTTCACAAGATGAACCACCAACAAAGATATCATCTAAGTATCTAAAGAAACCGGTGAGGTGAGCTAGTTCCAACCTGTAAATAATGACGAAGACCCATAAGCATTCAGGATGCGATTGAAGTCATCATGCCCATGAAAATCATGAACTCGACATAGGGTAATACCTACACACATACGATAATTAGACTAGGAACCAATGTGGGAAACCGAACCAGTTCTTAACTAAACTTAAAGGGAAAACGTTGAGGATGCTGCCAGAGAGTACCTCAGATTGGGAGACTCCAGCAGATGGTGGCCCACCTATACCAAGCAAACCCAAAACAATTAAATAACAGAGAATGAAATTGTCATGAAATAATGGATCTTAAACGAGTTTCGTGAATACCTTGTTACTCACCTTCCTAAGGTCGATAGCAATCCACGCTGTCATCCACAGGATGAGAAAGCCAACGAAAAATCCCTGAACAGTTGTACAAACAATCAAACCCCCAAACTGGACGAAACCCTGAAGCGAAATCCAACCACAAACAGTACAGAACACTAGAACAGTGAGGGAATGGGTGCGATAGAGTACCTCCGGGTGAGGGTATAGTGTAAACCCCCATTGAAACCAGATGGAAATAAACCCTTTCAGTGCAACGGAGGACCAGCTGAGTTGCAGAGCAACGAACCCAAAACTCAACAATGCCAAATGACTCCACAGATGGCCGAACACGGGAGAATCAGTTACTAGGTTCAACCCTAACAACTCCAAGTCATCAGATTGCCAACCCCAAATCTGAGGGGGAAGATCAGACCAGCTATTGCGTGCCAACCAAGCCCTCTGGCGAGTACATGTAGAAGCATTAACCATGCTTGTACCGCGTGTAATATGGTAATGTTGATAATAAACCAAATTTAAATTATGTATGATGACCCCAATGGGAAATCACGTGAAGCGTAAATGTTAAACCATCATGAATCATTGTTTTCATTCACTGGACCTCGGTATAGATAAACATTGGAGAATGTGATGCACGGTAAAGATTATTAATCACAGGGCAACACAACAATAATGTTTGTGATTATTATTAATTCTTTTAATTAATTTGTATGTTTGTATGTGAGAGGCGTTACATAAAAGCTCTTGCAATTCTTCAAACAAGCTATTATTTTTCTCCATTTTATCATTAAATAAATTATAAAATTACTATTTACCTATTATGTAGGTTATGAAAAATTATTTAAATTAAAAAAAAAAAAACTATAAATATATATAAAATATATAAATTTAATAATTAATAATTAATTTTAATTATGATAATAATGAGTAAGTATTTTATATATACATTTGCACATTTATATGTTTAAATAATTTTTATTTTTAAATTTATTTATATTAATTAATATTAATATCAATTGGAGTTATGCAAGTGGTTGGTGAAATGTTGTAATAGTTTTGTATATGTGGATTGGCTTGTATACCAATAACTTCTCTTCTAATCTTTAATTTAAGAAAAAACAAATTATTTTTATGAAAAAAATAAAATAAAATATAAATTAATTAATATTATTAAATTAATAAATATTCTTCTTTTCAAATTGCTCAATCTTAACAATATTATACATGATAGAGTTTAGGCCGAAAACCCTTATTATATAACAAATTGGATCACAAAATTCTCAATTCTCTATTAATATTATACATTTACAATATAACATTATCATTTAATATTACTATTAATATTATTAAATTAAATTAAATACTTTTCTCAAACAAAATTTTTAATCTTAACAAAATTATACTTTTACATTATAACATTATCTTCTTATAATGATATTATTATTATTATTAAATTCAACTAAATACTCTTCTCCTTGAATCTCTTACTCTTAAAGACATTATACTTTTACAACATGGCAAGTGGAGAGTACTAATAATACATAATGTTTTTAAAAGTGGTTAGTTATTAATAATGCATAATGTTTTTAATAGTAATAATAATATCTATTTTTAAGGTCACATCCAAGCCAGACAGCAAATTGGTGTATAAGACTCCCTTGTTTGTGGGACAAGGGACTCACTTCCGTCCAGCGATTTGACTGCGAAGTCTACGAAGGCATACATACTCTACCCCCCTCTAGTTTTGAACCTGTGACCTCTTAGGAGGAAACAAATGCTCTTAACTATTAGGCCCACTCAAGCTGTATAAAAAGTGGTTAGGTACTTTAGCTACTTGACAGTTCATACCCGACATTGCTATACAGTTAAAATGTTCCAAAAGTGGTTGGCTGGTTGGGTAGTTTAATTACTCAATTTTTAATGGTGTTTATTATTATATATGATTTAATAGAAGTTGTTTATTGATGTGATAAATTAGTTTTAATAGTTAAAAATGGTTGGAATTCGGTAAAACAAAATTCAAAAAATCTCCTATCAAGAGTGCTTTAATCTTATATTTGATGGTGGAAATGGATTTAGCGCCATCAAAAAGCTCTCTAACCCATTAAGGCTAGTTAAACAAGGGCATGACCTAATATATTGTTATTATTATTATTATGATGTATGACATAATATGTTATTCAACATTATTATTTTGATATTTTATATGTGTGCATGAGAGAGAGATATGATATATTGACTTTAAAAAGTTACTATATTATTTGAGATTCTTTAATATTTTATTTCTATGTTGATTTAAAAGGTTCAAATAATTGATAGTATGACAAGTATTTTGAAAATTAAATTGAATGTGATTTCAAGATGGAAAATCTAAGAAAAAGTAACAACAATGAACTATGAGAAAGATCAAAAAGGGGGTTTTAGTCTCATGGTTCTAATAAGCCCAACTTTGGTTTCCCAATCACCTACATTCCAAAGGTTATAGTATATCCTCGTTATTTGCTTCTTGGAATAATCACAATTGTTATCCATTGTACCCAACTCTTCATTCTTGTTATTAAGCACTCAGTCTCTTTTACATAAAACATGAGCAACAAACATGCATTTATGTTAATTTGAGAGATTGTAGTGTATATATTAAATGAGTGAATGCAGGGAGCCATTGTAATACATTTCTATAATTTGGTGGTGTTTGGAGCATGGATTAAGCATGGAAATCCATCATTGGAGTGATGATCAACCTGAGAAATTTGTTTTCAAACCCAGGAGACCCATAACAAGGAAATTCAAACAGGTACAGGAGGTGTCACCAAGAGAAGATGAAATAGAGAAGGAGATACAACTTCATTCAAGTAAGGATAAGGGCAAGACAGTTGCCACTCAAGAAGAAGGTAGTGTGGGAAATTTGAAAAAGAAATTGGAAGCTGCCAACTTTGAGATTGCCAGACTAAAGAAAGATGCTAGGAAATTTGCAGCTAAGGAGGCTTATTTTAATCAAATGCAGGCTCGATGGGAAGATCAAACTTTTAAAATCCCTGAAGTGGTTGACTTTAATGTTCAATTCCATAACTGGACTACTCCTGCAATAAAAGAAGATCAATTCATTAGAAAAGTCAATATAAACCTCAGGTCTGGGATCAAAGTACTGAGAAAACAAGTTGAAGACTTAAAGACCCAATTGGACCGGCAGAAAGGATCTCCATAAAGAGGACCTACTTCAAGTAGGGAGTTATTTCAAAGTTTTGATAAATTTTGCTTGGTATAATTTTTCCAAACATTCCCAATCAATTTTTGAAGGTCTTGAGACAGTTGCAAGAATGTTTTAACAAGCAAAGTGCTCAAATAGCAAAGTTTTGGGTTGAAACTATGATTTTTCAAACAACTCAGCAATTTCGTAGCGTGCTCCGAAACTGCTGAAGGCGATGACCAGAGCTCAGTAGTTTCGTAGCGCGCTACGAAACTGCTGAAGCTAAGTATCCAATATTAATCAACCAGTTTTGAAACATAAGCGGGAAATTTTGAAAGGTGAATATATACAAGGCATCATCTGAAGCTGCAGCAATCAACCAGGTTAAGACAGGTGGAGAAATATGGATTTAGATCCAACTTTAAATTTTTGTCATAAAGTGAGCACCTTTACCACGGTTCAAAATATGTTAAGACAACTTAAAGGAGTTTTTGCTTTTAAATATAAAGGAGGTGGACAACACATCAAGGACGTGGCCATCTATCACATTTTGGAAAACCAAAGATGAAGGACCTGCTTCTGTGGATTCGAAAATTGTAAGGACCGATGAGCAAGGGTAGTTTCCTATATTTCAGGACAATGGAGAGGATGTGGCATAGAAGACCAACATGGAGCCTTGAACACCCATCACAGCCAAACTGAAAAGGAACCAGATGTCAAAGAACAAGAACCATTGTAACCGAGGTTATTATTAGCATAACATGGTGTTAGAATCCTACTTGATTTAGATCTCTAGAAAGTCTAGTTGAAGTTTGTTACATTTAATAGGTAGTTAAAAGTTGATTAGGTTTCATTAGAAGTAGATTTCGAGTTCCCCTCATGCTTGAGGAGGAATCTCAATCAGGTAGAGGAGCTCTATAAATAAAAGAGAAATGTACACAGGGTTGGAAAATTTATGACAAAACTCTGATATTTGGCTTATTTAATACTCTGTTTTGGTAATACAAGTTTGGCTTTGCTTCTCAGGATTCATGAGGGATTTGATGTTCAGAATGTGTGGTATTGTTCTTTTCCTAATATTTGCAGTGGTTTGAATGTGTAATCACTTAGAATTCACTTAAGATGCTCTAACTTCCTGTATACATTCATAGACTGTGTGGTCCTATATGTTCTTAGTATGTTCTGAATGTGTTGAATGCTGAATGCCCTGACTTCTATGTAAGGTTGAAACCATTGTCATACTGAAATGATGTTGACTCCATAAGCCCAATAGATAGATTTTAATTGTGTTTCCACCATTCATATTTTATATCAGTTTCACAAGAGTTAGCCATCTTAATCACAATTGAAAAAATCATTAACCCTTTTGAGAGAGCCCTCTCAGGTTGAGGAGGCTAAGCCTCAGCCAAAAGTAGGTTTGAAATAGTTACTTGAGGTCTTCCTGGTTTGTAGCCTTCCAGGGCTTGATTTTGAGATAACACCGTCACTGTGCATACATGCCCAAATCTCCCATGATATTACTGGTTACCCACAACTGGGCAAAGGTCATGCTCTGATACCACTGTAATGTTCCTAACTTAAACAAATAATGATATATAAATAAAAAATGATTCTTAACTCGAAATTTTTTAACAAAGAACACATGCTCATAAAAACCCCAGAAGTAGAACCAGCTGAGCCATTTAATTAATCCAATGGGGAAAGTAGAATATTATGGTGAAATTCACATGGGCTTGCCTCAATGGAAAGTGTGACAAAACCTAGGTGATAAGACAATGATCTCAAATGTTGATAATGACTGCTCCTATAATGCTTTGCGCTGCCCAAAAAACTTCACTAATGGCTGGAAAGGAACTACTAGAAACCCCACCTTCAGCGCTTAGAAAATGCTGCAAAATTAACCCCAAGCTCCTTGACCAAAACCCACAAAAACCCAGAAAGGGTTTGGTCTGATTTGAAGCCAAATTCGAACACAAAAAATGGTGCAAATTCCCTAGCTAACTAGTGATTCACCCTGTTATAAGAATTAGGATTTCAGGCTTGAATATTGTCCGGAAAATTCTGAAATCTTAATCGCAGACTCTAAGAAAACCCAGAAAAGCCTAGAAATGGCTTGTCCATATTTTGACCCCCCAAAATCGACCCCCAAGAGGCCCTATGCCCTCCAAACTGCTGAAGCATTATGCTTGCAAAGATGCCAACAAAATCCTTCTCCAAGGCTCCAGAAATGTAGCAATCTCCTCCACAGATGTTTCCCCTATCTCTCTCGACAAGGATCAGCCACAAAAGTTGAGTCTTTACCTTTCATATGTGCATAATATTCTCCCTTTGCATTGGCCTAGGAAGTGTGAAGGTCACCTTGAATAGAAGCTCTCTCCTCCAACACCAAAGCTCACCCAAATGGAAGCCAAACACCCAATCCTTCTTCTCGGAATTTCTCCTGGCCAAAGCTCCTCTAAAAGATCTCATAGTAACAACTTGTCCTCTCCTCATTACATCATCCCAAAATACGTGCTACCTGGAGACAATGGATGCAACTGATAGAAATCACAATGAAAACTTCCACCGAAATAATGTAGATGAACCTCTCCAGGTGGCACTCGAAGTCCCCCGAAGAAAGTGTGAGCTCTCCGCTTGAATAATTCTTGCTAAATAGTGAGTGGCATGGCTAAGCAACTCAAGAAAGCAAAGAGAAAATGGATATGCCAAAATATGATGAAATGAGGAGAGTTGTCTTCCTTATATAGATTTCGTGGAGCAATTTTCCCTCCATTTTCCCTCCATCATGGGTCGCTTACTTAACCATCAAATTCCCCTCCATGCAAATCGAACTAGGGAATGCGTATTCTCCTAGTGTGGGTGGCCCCCACATATACTTAAACACATCAAAATAAATTCTCCTAAGTCTAGCCTCCTAATAAAATCGAATTGGCCCCAAAATGTAGAAATTAGTCTTGTTCCAAAATAATTTAGGAAGGGACATTACACATTGTGACCCTTCTGATATACTTATTGATGAGCCTCATCATCGCCCCCCTACTGAAACTGATGTCAATGTCTTTCATGGCCCTGGTGGCCTCTCTAACATCCCAAGTGTTATCACTCTATAATTTAATAAGGATGGGAAATAATTGCAGAGGTAAACAAAAAACCACTTTGGGAGTTGGGAATCTAGCCCTTCAAACCCCAGAGAGGGATCTCTCTATATAATTTAGCTATGTTCTTCTGAATAATATTAGGCTAGCTATTAGGTTTAGGTTTTGGATTTTAGAATTGAGTTGGGTTGAAACAAGGAAGATAAGCCATTGGGCAATGGAGTCACATGTTGAGTTCAATAAAAACAGGTTCTACAGGCAACCCTACAGGGCAGGATAGACACATTTGCTGGATTCTTAAGTTTGGGGTGTGATCTTGAAGAAAATATGAGGGAATCATATTATATCAAAGTATTTAAGAATTTTGATACAAATCATCAAGTAGAAAACATTGAGATTATTACTAAGCTGGAAGTAGAGTGTATTTTGCAACAAAATTTGTTCTTTTACTTCTTTAGAATAATCCAGAAATCAATGAATAACATATGAAAACATTGAAGACAAATATACAAAGGTAAATTCACTTCACCAACATAAGTGACATGAGAATCCTATAATTGATGCAATTGTATTACTAAAGTTTGATCAAATGAGGCTCTGTGAGCTGCTTTACATCAATGAGTCCTTCTAAAAAAAGTCGCAACCCATAATACTTCAAAGTTTGAAGTATTAATAAGTGAATGTTTACATAATATCTTGAGCAATAGAACCATCTAATAACCAACCTCATTTTTTTCTCATATTTACACATAATAAGGATTCAAATTCCTCACTAAGTGGCCAAATTCCTCTTTAAAATGTCAAAAGAACAGATTTAATGCACCTAAAAACTGAATGTAGAAAAACAAGGGTTGCATTTACTAAACCAAAACTAATTTGAAACAATTAAATAGATGCTAATTAATGTTAATCCATCCTATTACATGTCTCCATCTCTCAACTACTTCAGATCTAATCATATCTTACAAAAATTCGCAATCTTGACAAGGATTAGGCTGACTGTCATGTCAATTTTTTTCTATAAAAAATATAAAAATGGGTCTCCAAGTTACCCTCATAAATTTTAAAATGTATTACCTGTGTAAAAAGTGAAAGAGGTTATTTTAGACGAAGATGTGTTTGAGATGTACCACTCTTAGTTTCCACAAATTCTGCTCCAGTTTTTCAGATGTTGGTCTGCAAAAAAATGACTAAAATAGGACATTGCGTAATTAGAACAATAGGCTGTAAAGATGTGAATGGATCTCTCACACTATAATACCTATGTAAAATTGGAAGTAGGCTATTTTACTTTATCATCTCAGGAAAAAAAACTGCCTCCATTTTCCTAGGATTTCTCTTGTTGTCCATAAAACAATTTTCAAAATGATGACCCAAATAGGAAAAACTATGATATTTTTACGCATTCAAAGTGAATTTAGGTGTGAAATTTTGTTTTTGAAGGATTCTATTGATCATTGTTGTAGATTAATGGATGTATAGGAGTGTGAAACATGATGATGTAGCCCTCATACTCTTTCTCAAACTGATACCCTTTGTCAAAACACCCTTTTAGACTTTGCACAATCAAAGGGCAATCATGGTCAAAATGTCCCTAATCTCCCTTTAATTGTCAAATGATTGCTGCAACTAGTGATTTTTCTTCCCTAACCTCCTTATAACATCAGTTCAAAAATAAAACTACATCTTATCATACTTCATGCAAAATTTCACAAAAGAAAAAATTGCAGAGGTGGCTACAAAATTAACTAGTGGCTACTTCAACAAAAGTGTCAAGGTTGCTCCTCTTCTCTCTGGTGTTTGCTTGCTTTGTAAGGACTCTGGACACCACATATCTCCACAATGGTATGATATTTTCCACTTTGGGCCTAAGCCCTCATGGATT
>APFE030552139.1:47943-62740 GCA_000404065.3 Pinus taeda | reverse complement strand
ATCCATCCGTCCACTCTCTACCAACTAGGATTCTCCGCTCCAATGCGTTGGAAGCACACGCCTTACATGGAACACCACATGCCTCGAGAGCTTGCTCTATCCCAGGTCAACTCCTCTTCACCATGTTGGGACCAGGACACGTCCATGACGAATCTAGAGCACACCGTCTATCTAACCGAGCTCATCCATGGATCCCATTGTGATATTACTGGGGCCCACCACCTGCGTTCGGCATTCCGAGGATTCATCCACTTGGCTAACTTCGGGGCATGGCTCCGATACCACTTGTAAGGACTCTAGACACCACATATCTCCACAATGGTATGATATTGCCCACTTTGGGCCTAAGCCCTCATGGATTTTCTTTTGGACTTACCCCAAAATGCCTCATACCAATGGAGATATTTGTCCATCCTTATATACCCATGATCCTCCCCACTTCTAGTCAATGTGGGACTTTGGTCGTATACCCAACATGCTTGATCTCTTTTAGCTACTTTCTAGTCTTCTACAACTTCTTCTTCATCACCCTTATCCTTGCTCTATCACTCATATTTCTATCATAGTAATTCCTTGCTAGGCTTCTCTCGAGGTTAATGTCTCTGTTGGCCTTGTGCAGTAGCCTCTCTAAATGGTCATTCACTCTTTCTAGCCAATACTCTTTATTCTCTTCAAGGTTTGCCCACATCTTATTTTCAATGGTAGGTTGTGCTTAAGATGGAAGCATGTCTTGAGTACTTTGTTCCTTCCTGGTCATTTCCCTAGTCCTTGGTCTTCTAGGCTTTGTTTCAGGGATATCAACCTCTTCAAGATCAATCACCTTCTTTCCTTTGTCTTCAGCTGCAAGTGATGGTGATTTGGGCATTGTTTCTTGCTCTTTTTGTCTTTGTGCCTCCCTAAATTGATGTTGTAATTCTCTATTTTGATTCTACAAAAAAGAAATGGTGTAGTGAGCCTTGCTAAGTCCTTGTAATTCAGCAATCTTAAGGTCTTTTTCATCTTGTTTGTTGCACTGCCCTTCTTCAAATTGAATTTCTTGACCTTCATCCCCAATCTCTTGATCTTCAAATTGTTGTGTCAAAGTTCTTTTAGAAGAACTGATATATGTCTTGGGAACGCCTTCTTCTACCACTTCCTTGGTGGTGCCTCTTCTTTTAGATCTTTGTGGAATTTTTATTTTCTCAAAAACATCATTTTTCTTTTCCTTTTGAAGTTCACTTGCCTTTCTTTTCCTTTCTTGTGATCTAGTAGTTATCCTTTGCCTTGTTGGCTCTTCAACTAAATCCTCTTTCTCTGGTGTGTCCTGAGATGCCTCAAGTGTAGGGTTTTTCTCTTGAATCTTTGACATGTTAGACTGGTTTACGAAATTTGATACTGTCAAGAAGTCCTCCCAAGTGCTACCTCTCTTCTCTAGCTCCTTCAAAACCAACAACTTGGTAAGGGACAAATGAAATAAGCTGACATCATGCTTGCCTCTTCTTTTTTGCACTTTTTCTGCCATCTTACCCAAACTTTTAAACAAATAGAAAGGCATTTTAAGGCTCTTCCTCCTGGTGAAATGCATGAGCAACCTAATATGGTATTGATAAATTCTACTGAATCTACCCTCACATGTAAAGTATCTTTGGATTGCTTTTAAAAGCATATCATATATGTTCAAGAGATAGTACCTTGGGAAAAACTTTCCATAATTACTCATATGTTGAGGTTTAAGGAAGGTCTTGTACAAAACAGGGACCAACTCCATGTTTTTTAACTAACAATCTCTTGTCAATGGGATATCAGTGGCCAAAGCAATAGTTTCTTTTGACACTTCAAATTTTATGGTTCCCACCTTTTCCAAATTGCCTTTGAGGTTATGAGCAAACTGTTATAGTACTTGGAAATGAAAACCATGAATTTGACATTTCTTACAAAATTTTGTACATCCTACCTTTTCAAATGATGTCCAAATGGTTGGGTCATTTGTCAACATTCCTATGCTTCTAGGTTCCACTCTGATGGGTTTTGTTGTTATTCTTTTTTCTTTCTTTCTGAAGTAGACATATTACTTGGTGGGCTTTGTCATTGTTTTGAATCTTGAGGTGGAAGATATGACCAATCTTGAGCATACACCGATTAATAAACTAAGGAATTAAGATAAGGAATAATGAACAAAAATGAGGGTAGCAAAGTGTAAATAGGGGCAGGTTGGCATGACTTGCTTAAGACAAGTTTGATTCATTGTCAATGGATCAAGATTTTTTAACAAAGTTGAGTATGCAAATAGGGGTTATATAAAAGTAAGGGCAACTACACTTTTCTTTACTTTAAACAAGAAATTTTTGGAAAGCAAAGGGCATAGTAGACATTTAGGAGACATATAAATCGATTTGATTAAGCACATGCATAATCAAACCGGAAATGCGCATGAAAATTCAAATTTAGAAATACTTTGTCTTTGCATAGTCACCTTAGGGATTTTTTATGGTTTCCATACTTGGAGGGTGATCTAACAAAAACCAGTCACGGGTTTTGAAGGGGCTAACCTTTGGATGGTTAGGTGTTAAAACATTCAGAGAAAATCTTACCAAGGCGACGTCGAGATGAGGGGGAACCTTTGCGCAGTCACTTTGCACAGTTAGGTTTTGTGCAATCTTTGCATAGTTAGCAACGATGAAGGCCTGAATTCGTGGAAATCACCCTCCTTTCTTTGTTGTGATGTGTTGCTTGACCTTGGCTTTGGGAAATGAAGAATGAGGAATCATTTTGAGTATGAACAAGAGGGTGAAAGATATGTAAGGGGAGTGATTGATGGGTATTTGATGAGGGGAGATGGAATAAGTGGATGGGATGAGTGAAGTAGGAGGGGAGGGAAATTTCTTATGAGGGGAGAGTAGAGGTAATTAGGTGTAAATTTCAGTACTTGTACTTTGATTTGACCACTCTGATGATGACTAGCCAAGATATTTAGGATCCAAATATTATTATCAACCTTTTCATGGAAATAATTTCATAAATGAATCATTTTTTACATCTCTCAAACCTAAATAATCATGTACAACAACAACTTAGCCTAAAATATTTATAGGATCCTAACACCACGGTTCTGTTGATGGTGTGCCATATTGAGGATAGAAGCCTGCATCCTTCTCTATTCTTGTCCACTACTTCCTTTCCTCTTCTTCATTCCTTCCTTCCTGTAGACCCAACAATAAAGGTGGATTGAGCTTCAGTCCAATGTAGTTGACTTTTAATCTTTGCATGAGCCTTTTGTATAGGGGTGTCCTTTCTAAAGCATTCCTCAACCTTTCAAGAGAGTGATACTTCCTGATCTGGAGACTATGGGGTAAGGCATTCCATCTTCTTTGGCATGCTTTCTAGATTTATGTTCCTAACAACCTTAGTGTGTCTTCAAAATGTGGGATGGCCTACTCTTGGGTGCCAAGGTATCTAGGTGCTATATCAACGTCATTGGAGATGATGTTGTGAGTATTAATTACAGCCATTGGGCTTATCTACTCTTCCTTGATATAGAGTGTTTCTTTTTTTTCCTTTTCCATTACTTTCTGTACCTCCTCAGCTTTGGCCTCCTCATGAATCATCCAAGATGTAAGGGCCATCAGTTGCAAGTCCCCCAACCTTTGCATTAGGATCCCAAACATTCATATCAGTCAAGGTGAGGTTATGCATGTAGAACTCGGCCAATTTGGCTTTTGTTTTCTATGCTACTTTAGTCACACAATTCAATGAATTTCTTGTAGTCTTAAAATGAATCAGATCCATGTTGTGCTAAGGTATTGATTTAGAACTGTATCCACTAGTCTTTGAGAAAGAGTGCATAAGACTTGGATCACTATCTACACTATAGTTCCTCCATGGAGAGGCTTGCCATTGTGGCCAGTTGGGTTTCCTTATCTTGCAATTTCTTCCTCAACCATCTATTTTTTCCCTTAGTTGTTTTCTCATTGTGGACTCTTTCTCCCTCAACTCACTTAATTCCTTTCCCATTTCAAGGACCTTCTCTTCCATGAGGCCCACATCTTCCACCCTTTTGGATTTAGCAATTTGCATCCATCTGTAGTTCCTTCCTCTTTCTGCTTCAAGTTCAAAGAAAAGTGGGATTGCAAATTTTTGTGGGATAACTCTCCCTCCTTCAATGAATTTATAATAGGAGTTCAAAATAGGTTGTGGATTAGTCTCATGTAGCTCTAGGAAGTCCTTCTCAAATGTTCTTGGGGAATTTTCCCTTTCTTGTAACTATTGTGTTGCCTTTTTCCCTTCTCGTTGCTCATTCTTCTCTTCCTGTAGCACCTTTTGTTCTTCCTGTAGCACACTTTGTTTTTCCTATAGCGTGCTTTGTTTTTCTTGTAGCTTCCCTTTTCCTTTTTGTTGGAGAGTGGTAGGTTTCTTGGGTTGTTTAGAAGAGGTTGATCTAGTGGTGGGCCTCCTTACATATGCTATGGGAGTCTTTGATATGGTTTCTAGAGAGGTGATCTCTTCAACTTTCCTTTCAATGGACCCTACCTCCTCTTTTTTACTTGGGGACTCTTCAATTGTGATAGGGACCTTTGTGGGAGTTTGAGGCCTCTCTTGCTTAATCCCGATGCTTTTCCTAGTTTTAAAATAGAGGGGAGTTTTCCTTTGCCTTTCCTTTTTGGATTTGACTGGTGTGCTCAAGTTAGATAAGGTGGCAGCTACCTCTTTTTTAGTGGGTCCTGGAGACAAACTTGTTTTCTCTGGGGATACTTATTCTCTAGATGTAGTAGTTTTCTCAGGGCTTGGTTTTTCCTATTGCTTCTCCTCTTTTTATTCATCTTTCTCTTTATCTACTTCTTCATCTTTCTCTTTCTCTACTTCTACCTCTGGGTCTTCCTCTTTTTTCTCTGCCTCTATCTCTCTTTCCTCTTCTTCCTCTGCCTCTTCTTCTTCTTCTTTCCCTTCTCTTCCTCCAACACTAGAGGCTAGGGTCTCCCCCTGGTGTGAGGGTTTGAGTGTCAATGAAGGCCTCTCTGTACATATCCATGAATTTGGACCAAAGGACTGGGATCCTTAGTTTATTCAAAGCATCGACCACTATTAGTTTGATGAGGCCACGGTGGCCTAGGTGTTGGTGCTTTCCCTCTCTCACCTTTTGGCTCATGTCCCTGATGGACTGTAGGAGGAAATATGGTGCACTCAGTCTTTGGGCTTAGGGAAATTCTGCTTGAAACCTTAGTTCACAGAGTAATCTAAAATGGTAGCCATAGACTAAACTCAACCTTCCTTTACAAGAGATATATTTTAGGATATGGTAAGTCACCTCATCCCAGGGATAGGGTAGGCTTTCCCTCATTACTCCATTTTTTCTTCATTAGGTTTTTCATCAGCAGTGAAGAAGTTATTTTTAGCAATGGCAATGTTGGTATTATCTTCTATTCTCCATTGGATCGCCAGGGGAAGGGTTGTCACCCTACCAATTAGCTTAGGACTGATTGAAATAGCTAATCCCCTCACCATAGTGGTATTACTGACTCATGTATGAGAGTTTAGGGCCATTGAAAATTCATATGTAATGTCATCATCATATCCCTTCAACAGTTCAAAGAATCCTAGCCACTGATGTTTTTGAAAAATGTCTAATACAGGATGGTGAAGATGAGTTATTTTAGTTTTTATGGGCTCCCTTCTATTGAATCCCCCTCCCATCTCTTTTCTCTATTTTCAACTAGGTGAAGGAGGGTTGCTTCCTGTAATAGATCTGATGTATAATTAGGTGGAAGTAGAGAGTTGGAATATTTAGTTGATGGGAATTATATATATTCACTTTAATCTATAGCCAAAAAAATTCTTATAATCCACAATTTGACTGATGTTTCCTATGGACTTTAGGGTGCATAAGAGTACAAGTTATGGACAAATGAATGAGAGGGTGAACTTAATTTTATCACATGGCTTGAGCTAAGGGTAATTGGAGACCAAATCAACCCTTGGCAGTGTTCTTTCACCCATTGAGGCTTCTTGTAGCAATTTCTTGGGCTTCCTGTAGCATTTGCATGCTTCCGGTAGCTCCCTGTAGCTTCCTCCTGTAGAAATGACAGAGTAGGGTTTGACTCTTCTCGATGGATCCCCAAACTCATCCTTACCTTAATTATTTTTGAAATGAGCATAGGTTCAAGATAATTTGAGCCTCAGTAAATTATATTCCTCTTTTGGCTAGGGCTCGAAGCATTGTGATGACTTGGCAGAGGCACGAAGTTTCCTCTGTTGGACCAGTGTCCCCACCTAGAGTAATCATTCCCTCATCCCTCGTAATCACCACCCACTCTCTGTGATCTAATATTGAATTATGTGGCACCTCCACATTGCATGAGGTCTCATAATCACATTTTGTTTACTAACTGAGGGTGGCCAAGTTAATTTCCCACCTCTAGCTTATAAAAATACCTCTTCTCGAGATTCATACATTTTTCATTATTTAAACGTAGGGAGGAGATGAGAGGTTTCCATAACTATGCATGCCTCGTGATTGACTAATGCAGGGGTGTGTATGCTGGAGTGTTGGACCTTTGTACTGTCACTGAGGGAGTTGTCTTGCTGTGTTTTTCTGCTCCTGTGTATATCTTCCTTGCTCCTCGTGGTATTTGATTGTTGTTGTTGTTATGTGTCCAAGTCCTTTGTTGAAGACCCAAGTGCTGCTGTTGTTGTTGGAGAGTCTTTATTGGAGTGGTATTGTTACTACGAAGTACCTCATGAGTTGGTACCACCCCTCTACTTTATGGGAAATAAAACACTAGGATAATGAATTTTCTAAAATGACTACACATGCTGCTACAAGAGGATGTTATCTTCCTATAACATCCCTTTTCATCCCTTCCAAGGTCTTTTAACTGCATGAGAGTGATGAGAAATAGTGTAGAGGGTTTGGAGGATGATGTTAGGGTTCTAATTGAGTAGTGTAGGTTTGTGAAAATGGAGAGGATGTGCTCTGTGTTCATTTTAGGAAAATTCCAGATTTGAGATAGAGTGGAGGGTTGATTTGAAAGATATTGACTTTTCTTGTGAATCGGGAAGTATGAATGATGGCTGGGTGGTGGATCAAGGTGGGACAAACTCATTTACCTTTGGAAAGGTAATGATTTGTGGTCTTCTCATTCAGATCCCCTTCCTGTAGTTTTTTAGGATCTTCATGTAGTGCTACAAGAACTTCCTGTAGCAATTACAGTCTTCCTGTAGCAATCTAGAGAGGGGCTGAAATTTTATTTTTGAGCCACTGGGATGATGGGGAGTGGTGAGGAAATGGGTTTGGATGGAGGATATGGAGTGGATGGAGGGAGAATTGGATGGAATCTTGATGATGCTGGCCCTGTAGCTCTAGAATTCGCCATTGTCCTCAAACCTAAAAAATGACAAAAATGATTAACAGACATGTTGTGGATCCATGTTCTGAGATTCTCCTTTGTTTTCCTTTTTTTTTTTGTTTTTTTCCTTTTTTTTTAGACACACAAGCTGCCTTAGGAGAGGTTTTCAACTTGTATCCCCGCCTTGAGCGCCTCAAGAGTGGTTTTCACCTTGGGATATTTATTTTTTCTCTTTTTCTTTACTGTTGGGTTGCCTCAAGGAGGTTTTCAACCTAGGAGTTGGCCTTAGATGCCTCATAAAGGTTTTCATCCAAGATTTTTATTGTTTTTGTCTCTTTTTTTCATGAAAGAAACAATATCTAAGAATGTTGTGACTTGGAAGCTATGACACTTCCAATCACATTAACCTCCATACTAATAGTGTTGATGAATTCTTCCTTAGTTATAGGCTTTTTGTACACCTTCAATATGTATCCATTAACAAGCAAGGGAATTCCTTCCTCATCAATGGTATTGATTTGAACAATTTGTATTGTCATGGCATTTCTCTATCAGGTATGGGCCTAACCATATTGTCATCAATTTTCCTTTGAAATCCTTGAACCTAGAGTCATATAGTAAGGCTTAATCCCCTTCTCGAAAAACTTTGTCCTTGACTTTCCTGTCATGCCAGACCTTCCTCTGCAATTGGATAATCTTGGTGTGTAGGAGGGTTTTCATTTTGAATTCATCCAAGCTATTTAACTGGAGTATCCTCTCCTATTGTGCTTTGGTGACATCTAAATCCAATTGGGATGCCATTCTCAAAGTATTGTACTCAAACTCAATAGAGATCAAATCTCTCTTTCCATAGACCAAATCATATGGGGTAAAACTAATAGTTGTTTTCCAAGTTTTGTTATAGGCCCAAGTGGCCTCCACTAATATGTCTGCCCAATCCTTCCTACTGTTGCTAACAACCGTGGTGAGGATACCCTATTTGTGACCTCTACTTGTCTATTGGCTTGAGGATGATAAGAAACATATTTTTTGTGCTTGAGATGATGTTGCCTTAATAGATTCTCGATCAGATGTGATGTGGATTGAGATCCCTAATCAGTGACTATCTCTCTAGGGTACCCAAATTTGTAGAACACATTCTCCCTTAAGAAGTCAACCACTTTCTCCTATGTTGCTTGCTTGACAGCCTTTGTCTTGGCCCACTTTGTCAAATAACCAATGCACACAATGATGTACTTTTCTGCCTTGATGGTGGATCAATTGACCCAATGAAATTGATGCCCCACTTATCAAATAGCTCCAAATCCACCTAAGGTTGGAGGGGAATTTCATCCTTTGGTGTAGGTTTCCCCATCCTCTGGCACTGATCACATCTGCTAATATATATTCTTGCATCTTGGTGGAGAGTAGGCCAATAGTAGCTAACTTGTAGGGCTTTGAAAGTTGTTCTCTTGGCAGTAAAGTGACCTCCATAGGGCCCATCATGACAGCCTAAGAGGATGTCAAATACTTACTCTTCCTTGACACATCTCCTCAATATATGATCTGCTCCCATATTGAAGAGATTTCCCCCAATCCAAGTGAAAGGGGTGCTCTTCCTTACAATTCTTCTCTTCTCCCTAGATAACATGCTTGGAGGAAATTTTATAGCAACTAGGTAGTTCATGATCTCAGCAAATCATGGAGAGAGCACTAAGATAGAAAATAAGTGCTCATCCGGAAGCTAATCATCAACCATCCCTTCATTACCTGCAGGCAAAGAAAGTCTAGACAGAAATTCTGCAACTACATTTTCTTTTCCTGGGTTGTCAATGATAGTTAAATCAAACTGTTGTAAAAATAACAACCATATAATAATTCTAGCATTAACATCACGCTTGTTCATCAAGTATTTGATAGCTACATGGTCAGTATGCACAAAATTTTGGTATCTAATGATGTAGTGTTTGAACTTTTTCAATGAGTGTACAACAACTAGGAGTTCTTTCTCAGCCACAATGTAGTTCAATTCAACCTTAGACAAATTTTGGCATAAGGTAACTTCCCATTTATTTGGCCTAGAGTGGCCCCTAAAAATTTTTCAGATGCATCAGCATGGATATGGAAAGGAAGAGTCTAGTTTGGGCCTCTTAGTATGGGTGCAGTGGCTAATTTGTCTTTCAAGATCTCTAGGGCCTCTTGGCAGCTATCTTTCCAGTAGAATTATGATTCCTTGGCTAACAATCCAAATAATGGTGAGGCTACTTTGTTGAAGTCCTTGATAAACCTCCTATAATATCCATCTAAGCCTAAGAAACTCCTAACATCCCTTTGCTTTTGAGGAGCAGGGACCCTTTTTATGATGGTAATTTTGTTTGGGTCCACTTATATTCCCTCCTGAGATATTGAATGGCCAAGGACAATCCTTGCATTCATTAAGAATTCACACTTCTTAGGACTAAGTGAGAGGTTCATTTCAATGTACTTCTTTAGGACTTTCCCTAGGTTAGAGAGAGCCTCTAGGAAGTAACACCATAGGGAGTGAAACCTTCGATATCTATAGAGTCATGGACCAGATCATCAAAGATGCCCAGAACTTCCCTTTGAAAACAGGTAGGGGCATTACATAATCCAAAAGGTAGGATCCTATAAGAAAATTTATCCCAAGAAAATGTGAATGTAGTTTTTTCTTGGTCCTTGAGGTTGATTTGGATCTGATTATAACCACTAAATCCTTCTAGGAAAGAGAATAACTTCTTCCCTCCAAGACCATCTAAAACTTGGTCAATGAAAGGTAAAGGGAAATGGTCTTTTTTGGTGGCTCTGTTAAGCTCTTTGTAATCCGCACAGATCCTCCACTTCCCATTCTTCTTTGGGACCAAAACTAGAGGGGACACCCACTCACTATTTGAGATGGGGTATATGAACCCTACACCCAAAGACTTTTGCAATTATTCCTTTACTATGTCTTTAAGGGTTGGGGTCATTCTCCTTTGAGGTTGTTGCATAGTTTTGAATCCTTCCTTGATCTAGTTGTGATCAGTACAAATAGAAGGATGCACCCCTTTAATTTCTTTATAGCTCCAAGAAAAAGAATCTAAGTGCTCTCTCAACATTTTGCACAACTTCCCTTCTTGGTTGGCTGAGAGAGAGGGGTTAATCTTCAAGGTTCTAGATGGACCAAATTCTACAATTTTGACATGTGCAAGACTTGGGTCCACTAGGCATAACTCAATCCAAGGATTACCCTCAGATTTCTTTACAAGCTCATTAAGAGGTAAGGTATTGGGGGGTTGGTTCTGGAGGATTTTAGATTGGATGGGATGATGTATGATACAATTCATCTTCCTCCTCCTCCTCCAACCATAGGAGAAGTCATTCTCAATGGAGGGTTGAGCAGGAGGCTACAATACCAGCTGTTTGGGCAAATTCCCATTCTTAATGGTCATGTTCCTAGCCCTGCAACTTATGTAAGAATCAACAGTGGCTAGCCATGGTCTTCCAAGGATGAGAGGATAATCATTGCATTTTATTTTAGGCTGGAGAACTAGGAAGTTAGTAGGATACTCCCAGGAGTCAATAGAGACCATTACATTGTCAACAACTCCCGCAGGAGCCATTGTGGACCTATTTTCAAGTTGAAGCATTCTAGTGGCTTTTCTTAAGGATCCTTGGATGTTTAGTGCATGGTCTCCTTAGTCATCACATTGATGGAAACCCCAAGATCAATTGAGGTGTGAGGGACAATGTGCACATCTATCGCAAGACTTCCAGGATCTAGATATTTTGGGAAAATCATTCTCCCCAACATCAAAACAGATAATTGACCAATAACATTGATGGTAGGGTTGTCTTTATTTCTCCTCCCAGGATGTTTGAAGCATTTCTCTTTAACAAGATTATTGCATATGGGAACATCCTTGATAGCTTGGAGGAGGGGAATTTTAAATAGATTCTTCAATTATCCTAGAAGTTCAGTCTCTTTTGGGGTGTGCTGGTTAGAATGGATCAATCTCTTAGGAAAAGGAGGTGGATTTACTTAAGGGTCACTCTCTTCCTTTTCATCTCCTAGCTTCTCAGGTGGAGATTGAGGTTGGTTATCTGGAAGCACTCTTCCATACTCGAGGTCGATTTCTTGAATCTCCACAACATATGTAGGGTAAGATGTCACTCCACTATAGGCCTGTTGTGCCTACTTGTTATTCGGGTTCAGGTTTTTGGGTGTGGAGCATGATTATTTAGATGTCTTTGTTTAAGCTAGATGTATCCCCTAGGAAGTTTGTACACCCCTCCACGTGGGGGTGGGGTGTGGGAGGGATTTGTCACCCCTTGCGGGGGTTCAGGGGGGTCGATCCCCCCCGGCTGGGAGGTCCATGGGCCAGCGGTCCCCCGATGGGGGTTTTGGGGGTAGCGCCCCCGAAGCTAAAAACATATGTAAAATTCCCTTGTAAAGGTATAGTAATTATTAGCAAATCTGGGTCGTTCATTAGGTGGATGATCTGACGGTAGAACTTATGTTTAGTTTAGGGTTTTTTTCCATAGAAGGCAATCCCTCTCTTTGTATGAGGGCATTGTATTGAGGTTGTGTAATAGATGTGTATTCTCCAAGCGAGAAATAGAGAGGTGAGATTGTGAGAGAAAATAGAGGATATTATAGCAGATTTTCTATAGATTGTGTCTCTTCATTTTGCTGGATAATAGAAAGGAAGGACTGGCTGTTCGAGGTGGATGTAGCCCAAACTGGGTGAACCACATATATCTATGTCTCTCTGGTTTTATGTGTTTTTTGTGTTTATTTTTCTGCTATATTCTATGTGTTCCATTGCTTTGTAATATATAATTTTCTAACAACTGGTATCAGAGCCGAAGGTCTATTTGGTTGATAAACTCGCAAGAAAGAAAGGTTCCTCATTCGAGTGGGAGTAATGGCGGAAGATGGTAATTTTAGGGTTGAGAAATTTAAAGGCCAAAAATTCTTGTTGTGGAATATGCAGATGGAAGATTATTTCTATCAGAAAGATCTGTACCTACCATTGGGCGGAAAAACAAAGTTGTCGACGGGTATGACAGATGAAGAATGGAACCTTCTCGATAGAAAGGCATTCAGAACAGTACGGTTGTGCCTCGCAGCATTGGTCGCCTTCAACATTTCGAAGGAAACAACGACAGAGGGTTTGATTAAGGCATTGGCGAAACTATATGAGAAACCCTCGGCCTCAAACAAAGTATTTCTTATGAAACTGTTATTTAATATGAAGATGTCGAATGGTGGATATGTTGCAGACCATTTAAATGATTTTAATACTGTTACAAGTCAGTTAAGTTCTGTAGGGGTAAACTTTGATGATGAAGTTAGAGCTCTATTATTCTTGTGCTCATTGCCAAAAAGTTGGAATGGTTTAGTAATGGCCATTAGTAACTTTGTTTTTGGATCTAGCACTTTAAAGTTTGATGATGTTGTCAGTGTTATCCTTAGAGGGGAAATGCGACGGAAAAGCTCCGGTGAGACATCGGGTAATTCTTTGAGTGTAGAGTATAGGGAAAGAAAAATGGAAAGAAGAAAGAGCTCAGAATATCGCAGTAAATCAAGGAAAGGCAGTTCCAAGTCCATATCGGGGATAGTGTGCTGGAAGTGTAGAAAGAAAGGACGCCTAAAGAAAGACTGTAGATCTCAGAAGGGAAAAGAAGGAGATGCACAACAAGAAAACAATCATGAAGCAAATGTGACAGGTGAGGTGTTACAAGATGCCCAGATTCTTTCTTTCGAAAATATTACTGATTATTGGGTGGTAGATTCAAGGGCCTCATTCCATGCCACACCTGATAAGAAATACTTTCATGAGTATGTTCAAGGAGATTTTGGACAAGTCCGTTTTGGTGATGATAAACCCTGTAAAAATGTTGGAATTGGTAAGGTTCTCATAAAACAACATAATGGAAACCAATGGCTACTAAAGGAGGTAAGGCATGTTCCAGATCTGAAGAAAAATCTGATTTCAATAGGGCAGTTAGGTGGTGAAGGTTGTGTGACAACTTTCACAGATAAAGCTTGGAAGGTCACCGAAGGAGCCCTGGTAATAGCAAAAGGAGAAAAGGTTGGTACATTGTATTTATGCAATGGTATTTCTAACTCTGTCAATGCTTTAACTTCCAAAGGAGCAGATGCGGCATTATGGAATCATAGTTTTGGACACATCAGTGAGAAGGGGATGAAGATTCTTCACTCAAGGAATTTGTTGCCGGGTTTGAAGAATGTTGAGTTGGACTTTTGTGAGAATTGCATTTATGGAAAACAGAAGAGAGTCAGATTTCTTAGAGTTGGGAAACAAAAGAAGAGTGAAAAATTAGAGCTTGTGCATACAGATGTATGGGGACCTACTCAGGTATCATCTCTCGGTGGCTCTCATTATTATGTTACTTTTATTGATGATGCAACTAGAAAAGCTTGGATTTATTGTATTAAGAATAAATCTGATGTATTTGATACTTTCAAGAAATGGAAAGCTTTGGTTGAGATTGAGACAGGAAAGAAATTGAAGTGTCTTAGATCAGACAATGGAGGTGAATATTGCAGCAAAGAGTTTGATAGGTACTATTCAGAGCATGGAATTCACAGAGAGAAGACAGTTCCAAGAACACCACAAGAAAATGGCGTGTCAGAAAGGATGAACAGAACAATCATGGAGCGTGCAAGGTGCATGGGATTGCATGCAGGATTGCCTTTAAAATTTGGGCAGATGCCATAGATATTGCTGTTTATCTAATAAACAGAGGGCCTTCAAGTTCCTTGGATGGTGGTGTTCCACAGGAAGCATGGACAGGTAAAAAGGTAAACTACTCTTTTTTAAAGCCTTTTGGTTGTGAGGCCTTTGTCCATATTAATAAGGAAAATAGAACAAAGCTTGAGGCAAAATCAAAGAAATGTACCTTTATTGGATATGGTGTTAATGATTTTGGTTATCACTTTATGATTATGAAAATCAAAAAATCATTAGAAGCAGAGATGTAATATTCAATGAAAAGGTCTTGTATAAGAATCAGTTGCAAGAAAAGGAACAGGAAAAGGAAAACAAGGAATATACAGTTCTTGATGAGATCATTGAAAAAGTAAAGGTGCCTGAAAATAATAATAATCAACAACCACAACAACAACAACCATCACAACTACAAAAGGAACCCCAAACACCTGAAAGTGGTGTTAGAAGATCTACCAGGATAAGTAGACCCCCTGAACGATACTCTCCTTCATTATATTATTTATTATTGACTGATTTTGGTGAACTCAAATGTTATGAAGAAGCAATGCAGGTTGAAAGCAAGAAGAAGTGGGAGCTAGCCATGGAAGAAGAGATGGATTCCTTAATGCATAACCAGATTTGGGACTTAGTCAGGTTGCTTGCAGGTAAAACTACATTGCAGAATAAATGGGTTTATAGGCTGAAGGAAGAAGATGGAGGAAAACAGAGAACTATTTTAAGTCTAGTAGCAGTTGAAGATTT
>APFE030552139.1:17360-35963 GCA_000404065.3 Pinus taeda | reverse complement strand
TTCTGGGAGATGATGTAATCAGCTGACCTTGTTCCTTTAGGCAGTGAAGAAACACTTTTAGGGACTTAGGAGCCCTCAGTTTATGGACATTTATGATTGGGGTTGAAGTGCCCAAAAATGTCTATAACACTTCTAGTGCATTTAGGGAAAAAGATAGTTAAGGACCTCTATGATTCCTCTTGATCTGCATGGTATCCATTTGTAAAGAAAAGGTATGAAACATTCACTTTTAAAGTCCTCCAACATGTTTCCAATTTCATTCTTGATGGATGATGTGGAGGGAGAGGAACTGGCCAAAGCTTGATTATCCCTACCCTTCTCCCTAGCAGCCCTAGAATGGTTTTTGAATATTGTTTTGATGTCTTCATAGTGTAGCTAATAGATTTCTCCCCCAAACAACATGTTTAGGTTTCCAACATGTCCTCCTTGATTCGTCAGAGAACGATTAACTTGATTAATTCAGGATCAAGGGTGCATTTGTCCCTCCTACATGGGCACAACAATATAATAAGGGGGTTGTAATAATAACAATAATGGTTTACACTAGTAGTATATGGACCTAACATGCCCCTCTCGTTTAAAAATTGTTGTCCTCAACACTTGAGTAGTTCTTGATGCTTTTGTATAAAATTCTTGTCCTCCCATGTGGAATCTTCAGTGGGTAAGTTCTTCCACTTGATGAGATACTCTAAAATTGATTGATTTCATAGATGTTGGGTTTTTGTTTCTGTGACTGCTCCATGCTCCAATATGATTTTTCCTTCCTCATCATGTTCTAGAAATATTGTTTGAACTAGGATCTTTTGTAACTTTTGAATGAGTGGCCACAGTTCTTCGTCCTTCTTCCATTCATCCCTTGCTTCATTTATCTAATCTGGTTGGATAATAGATATAGCACAAAATAATGCTTCCACATCCTCATCCTTTCTTGAGAGTGCATCTGCAAACACATTTTACTTCCCTTTTTTGTAGATTATTTCGATGTCATAACCCAACATATTTTTGACCCATTTTTTCTCTTCTTATAAAGACAATATTTGTTCTAAAAAGTATTTAAGACTATTGTGATCCATTTTTACCTTGAAGTGTCTTCCCATTAGGTAAGGTCGTCATTTCTTAAGTGCATGTAGTATTGCCAACATTTCCTTCTCATAAATATCTTGCTTGAGATGTAGCCATAAAAATATCCAATCACCTACATCATAACTTCTTTCACTACGATGTTGATCTGCTTGTTGTTTCATTCGATTCTGCACCAAAGTGGCATTATTGTTTAAAAGTTGGAGAACTTGTTGTTGATGCTCGATGTGATCTTTCATTGCTTGAATATTTTTCTTCTTGATATGTCCTTCTATCTTGAGAGTTTGAGGAGTGGTAATTTCTTCCAATCCATTACAAGATATGGTCGGATTCATTTCTTGATGCTCGATGTGATCTTTCACTTCTTGAACATTTTTCTTCTTGATATGTCCTTCTATCTTGATAATTTGAGGAGTGGTAATTCCGGTCAATGCATTACAATATATGGTCAGATTCATTTCTTCTTTCTCGGTGTTATCTTTCACTTCTTGAACCTTTTTGTTCTTGATATGTCCTTCTATCTTGAGAGTTTGAGGAATGGTGATTCTTGCCAATGCTTTAAACTATATGGTCAGATTCATTTCTTCTTTCTCTGGGGTTGGTACCTGGTGTATATCCTCTTCGTTTGATGTTTCTTGATCCTTTTCTTCCTCCTCTTCACAATCAACGTAAAATAATTTCTTCTCAGCACACTTATGACCTTTAATGTATTTGTTATCACAATTGTAACAAATCCCTTTTGCTCTTTTTTCTTCCAATTGTTGTGGTGTCACCCTTGTAGGTTGTGGAAGGCTAGGAGAAACAACACTTCCATATCTGTAGTTGTGAGGGGTATGCTTCCTTGTTTCCATAATTTTGCTTTCCACTTTTCTTTCCAACTTGAATTCCCTCTCCAATGAATCAGGTTCCCAAAGACGAACCTCATGTTGAATGTTATCCTTCAAAGTCCCTATGGAGACATCAACCCTTTGCTTCTTTGGAATATCATTTTCCCATATATTAGATTTTTGAAAGTCCTCAACATGCTCTGCCATTGAACAATTTTTTTTGAGATTTATCAATTGGCTAAAGAAGCTGTTTCTCTTTGTATCATCATAATGTGCTATCATTTCCTCCGTGAAAATTGACCACATAACTAGTGGTTTACGAGAAAAAAGCCCTTTATACCATAAAAATTGATCTAGTTCTAAATATGAAGATGCATTACCTACCTTTTTTCACAGTGGCACACCATGTAGATAAAAATATTTCTCTATCTGTAGTATCCAATTTACGGATCCTTGCCATCAAACTTCCTCATCTCACTTTTTCTTTATTTTAGGTGATCGATCTTGAAATGACTATAACTATGTAATTTCTGATCTTTAAGTTCTAAAATTCTGGCATGCAATAACCCTCTAAGTCCTCTTTCTAAATCGATAAGTATCATCACAATTGAATTCTCCAAGGAAGAGTTATGCCAAATCTCCCACAGTGACCTGATTATAGACTAGTTCAGTAGAGCGAACTTGTACGAAGTGCCACGTGTCCCTGTTTCGACCTTAGTACCTGAAACTAATATACATAAAACTACAGGCTGTCCTCTTTTTGAAACTTCTTATGAAATTTCAATCTGATGCTCAGAACAAAAGTTATGACGATTTCCCCAGGTCACTTGTTTGGAATGTAATTCAGGAGTCTGCAAAAACCCTAACTTCCTCATATCATATATCCAAAATATAGCGAGACAAGCTCTCAAATTCAAACTCGCAGTTCATAATGATTTCGGCTCAAATGGTTTTTTTTTTAGCTTCTGAAACGTCGCAAAAAAAAAGTTGGGAGTAATGAAAATGGCATGATGACCTGTTGGGAGCAATGAAACCCTAGAATCCAAAGCTATGATACCAAATGTTATGAAACTAGCTCACAAAAAGATAGAAAAGATAGATCAACACCTTAGAAATAAGCCTCTTCGAGGGGGAAACCTCCTTACATTACACAAATGAACAATTCTTAAATGATACAAATGACAAGACCTCTTTTCTATATAGGAGTCTAAGGTGTCATAATATAATCAGAGTCGACATAACAATAATAATGTAAGGTCACAATAATAATAATAGTGGGCTTCTATGGGGCACAATAATAACAATATGGGGATTACATGGGCACAACAATATAATAAGGGGGTTGTACTAATAACAATAAGGGGTTACACTAGTAGTATAGGGACCTAACAAGGTCCAAGAGTCATTCTAAATATTTCCTCTTTGGTTTATTTGGACCTACAATAGTCCCTGTACTTGTTTTTAAAGGCTTGATGCATTTGAGCCTAGGTAGTGATGTTATTTGCAAGTAAACCCATGAACCAGCACAAGGTTGCATCCTTAAGGGTATATGGGAACAACTTTAGCTTCTGGTCATCGGAGATATAGTCATAATTCATACAAATAACAACAAAATTGAACGTAAAAGTATCAGGATCCTCAAAGATTAAGCCATGGAAGTGAGGAAGGGCAAAAGGGCTTATATTTTTCATCCTAGCATCTCCATTAGTTTCTCTGGTAGGGAAAACCTCCTCATTCATGTTTTTAGGCATGCTGTGGATATGTGGAATGGGTTCTTCTTCTTCCCCAATAGGTTCTTCAAATATCTCATGTTGTTCACCTAAGGGGTCTTCTAACTCCTCTATAGTCAGAGAGGGAAGTTAATAGTCATTGAAGAAGAGTGAAGGTTAATTGTTTGATGGCGTGGGGGTGTTTGGCAAGAATTTTCCTTGAGTGTCTCTACTCCTACGAGGCATGAAAGAAACATTTTTCTTCCTTTATATGATTTGTTCAAAACTGAATGAAAAATAGAAGGAAAAGCAGAAATAACATCTACCTAGACACCTCCCTGACAATGGCACCAATAAGTGGTGAGCCCTGGCATTGAACCAAGAGTGTTGCAACTCCTAGAGGCTCCTCAACTCTATTTATCAACCCAGGGTTCATACAAACTTCAAGGTGACAATGCTATATACATAGTAGATGGAATTCTACTCATGCCACCCTCAACTAGGTCACTTGATCCTTATGTCTCCAATACCATTCTTCTACTGAACTAGGGGAGATTAACTATTGAAAGCATGATTCAAAATCTAGTCCTAGTGAAGAAAAAGTAAATGTTGTTCAAATCTAACTTGTAAATGTTGTCAACTTGTAAATACTTGCTGAATCAATCCATGAGGGAACACAAGAATTATGTTAGCTGCAAAAAGGAAAGCTACACTAATTGCAATCAACAATCTAGCTATCAAATTCAAATTGACAATTCAAGAATTCATGCATCATTTATTTATTTCACGCTTGCAGATTAAGTAATGCCCTAATTTCCAAATCTGTGATGGAGGAACTAATGTTATTTTCTCTTGCAGTAAAAGAAAGGGAATGGAGGGAATGTCTAGGTGGTACCTCCTACAATGAATTCCAAGTTGAGGGTTCAACCTACTCATAAAATAAGATATATTGGCATTACAGGTCAAGACAGGGGCAAACCAGGTTGCTACAGGTGTGTTACAGGAAGTTGCTATAGGATTCTTGTATTGCTACTAGAAGTCCTGAAATGCTACGCGAATTTTTCCAAGAGGGTTGGTAGGGTAAGGATGATGGGATAAAGTGATGGAAATGTGGATGAAGGCTATGGGAAATGTATGGAAGGTGACCAACACCCCTATCCAAACCTAACACTTTAGGAAGGTCAGCTTTGGGCTAAGAGGGTTATTCATGGTGACCTAAAAAAAAGATCATGACATTGGTTTGAATTCATCAAAAGGGAGTGAAGAAGTCCTGGATGGAGGTTGTGAAAATATCCCTTGCCTACAGATCCAATAGCCCTGCAACAACACATACACATGTTCTTCTTTTTATTTGAAAAATATTACAATCAATAGTGGAAAAGATGAGTTGAATTTGGAAACTATCTAACTGATGCTAGAAACTTGATCTATGCAGTGAATTAACTTCTAAAATACAAAAGTCATATTTAAAGGAATATAAAAAATGTAGACTTCCAAGAAATCCTAAAAATAAATCACACAATGTTTTTGGGCTATGATGGTGGAGTCATCTAATCATGCTCCCATGGGAGAGATAAGATATAGGACACTATCACAGACTTTTTGAGGAGCTATACTCTATTGAAATGCAACAACTAACTAGAAATTCTAAGATAAAAGAAGTATAAATACATAAGAGGGACCTAAGCTACGGGGGTTGGGCCCAAACCCAAGAGCTTCAGCCCTCTGGACTAACTCAATGATGGATCAAAATGAAACTTTTCATTATCATTGCAGAAATGTCAAATACATCACATAATAACCAAAAATAATAGTCACAAGTGCTTGAGCTCAATAGCCTCTTAGCTACAACAAAAATTCGAGTGATAATGAGTTCCTTAGCATGTTTATTTATACAAAAGGGTATCTACCAACAACTCCCTAGAAAATAGATATGTTTGTCTCCCAAACTTGAGAAGGGTGGATCTAGATCTTCCTTGAACAACACTAGCTTGGCTACCAAGGACTTGGGCCTGCTTGGATGCCAATGACCTCGAGTTGATGAGAGATAGAGTGGTTATCTTTGACTAATTTGAGGATTTAAGGAGGTGGAAAACCTCCTAGAATCTCTCCTTGCTCTCTACTCCGAGCTCCTATACTCAAATTATCTCAAAATTGCTCCAATTCCTACATTTAAGACATATTAGGCCACATGACATAACAACACATCTTGTAATCCTCACACTAAGCATAATATAAAAAATTGGTAAAAAAATATGAGAAAGAAGTGATTTTAAAGTTGGAGGATGACATTGTGACCCTTATGATATACCTATTGATGAGCCTCATCATGGTGCACCACACATTTGGTCTTGCCACGCAGGTTGGTTGTAGATCTTTCAGCTTCTCTGTTAGACTTGCAATTTGGTGTTGAGGACCCAAGATGGAGGGATCATGAAAAGTTTCTCCCCCCGGTATTCATGCGGATATCCTGCCATCGCCTCTATTCAAGTTTCTTTCTCTAGAGCATCTTGCATCATCTCAATCTTCTACTGTGTCAATGGTGTCCAAGTGAGGGGTAACAGTGTTGTGATAAACCAATCCCTTTGGTGATTTGGGTCTATTGTGTATCTGAGTTTACCAATTGCATCCTTAAATATTTTCATTAGATCCCATGTGGTCTCTCCCTCCCACTTCTTAATCTCCCACAGCTCTGATAACCCTTGCTAATCCGTCTTGGGAAGTTTGAATTATTGTACAAACTCTCTTTTAACCTTGTCAACCATTGGGTTCTGGTGTAACTTCAACCATTTTATGAACCACCTCAAGGCCCTTTCCCTGAGACTGGTTTGGAACTCTATTAGCTTCACATTATCAAGCATATGGGGGCTCTCTAGATAGCCTCACATAGATACTAGTGTTTTTCTACATCATTGTTTCCCCTGCTAGAGAATTATGGATATCTTGTGAATGACCCCGCCATTATCGATTGCGTTCGTGCTAAAAGCACAAATCCTTGTGATCTTGGTTGTAGACATCCTTGTAAACCCATACTACTACTACTATTTCCACCACTATTAGTACCAACCTTATAGTTAACATGCACACTATGCACTCTTATCGTCTCGAGTAATTTAGAAAGAAACTTGCCAGGATTGTTGTAGAGTACTAGGGGAAGGTTGGGGAAGATGCTACCTGAGCCTCAAGGTGGGGGGGGGGAGGTGGATCCTTGATTCTTCTAGATGCATCATCTTCCACAAATAGTCTCCATATAACAAAGCAGATATCATTCTCTAGGATTTCCTTTGAGCTGACACAACCAATTCCATCCAACCCCTCCCTTGTGACTGGTGAGGGAGGGCTCCTATTGGCTTCTAATCTCCTAGCTGGTCCAACCATCTCTATCCCTTTTTTCGAGTTCTCTTCCACCCTACCTTCCTCTTCTCGGATCCTCAACACCACTCCTGCTTCATGTAGTTCCTCTAGCTTCCTTTTAATCACCTGAATGGCCCTTTCTTACCATTTCTCCACTATCCACACTCTCCTTTGCACTCTTAGTTCCCTAGCCTTTTGTGAATCTTCTTCATCCATCCTCCTAATAACTTCATGGTCCCCTGTTAGGTAGAATCCCTCCCTTTAGGTCCTCCCCCCAGTACTAGGTGTTTACACTACCATGCTTGGACTTTGGAATGCGAGCAAGCCCTCTTCCATCATCGACACTTTAATCAAGAGGGTTATTTCTTTCAACAAATTCCCTCTCAAGCCTGCTCGGAACACAACTTCGATCGTTCAAAATGACTGCTATATTTCTACTGCAAACTTGACAACGTACCCTTCTAGTGTGGCATGCACCCAAAAATCTATTGATCTTGTCAAATTTGTGTCAAGGTGGAGGAACACAGCGAGATTTTCTTGAGTCTAGTCACGACGAGACAACGTTTGTCCACTAGACCTCCCTTTCACATGCAATCTCTGCAACCAATTATATAGTTCTTCTGGAAACTTGCACCAGAAGATCCCGTACTGATCACTTGCAACTTCCAAATACATGATATTGTCTTTTAATTTCACAACAAATCGACGATGGAGTTGAGATTGTTGAGAAACAAACTGATCCACTTGCCTGCCCCACTAGTTATGTATTTACTTTTTAAAAATCCTCGATGCCACATTCCAAACCCTCTTTTTTAATTTCCGATCCTGAAAATGGAACCATTTTTTGGCTCAAAAATAAAATCAGGGTTAAGACCCTTGGTTCGGGCACAAGGGGCCAACAAGGCTCCATTGTAGTCTAGCACAACACCAACATTTTCACCTCACATGGGAAGGGGAAGAAGTCTCACCCAAGGTGTGCTGCAACTGAAGTTAAATAAGGGTTGGAATTCGATATCAAGGGAATCATATCAACCAAAAGAGAGTGGAGGAAGGTAGCTCAACTAAAAAGTAACCAGATCACAACAATCTATTCATGCTCTACTAAAATACTACCTAAACAGATGAATTTATAAAAAAAATTGAATAGCCAACATAATATACAAGAACACAAGATAACTCCAAAACAATATTCTTTATTAACATGACATAAGCACAATACATAAGGCTCACGACCTGATCATCAATAGTATAAATCACACAGCCAATACACAAATTCATACAAATATAATCATGCAGTCTTTCTCATTTCTTTGAAACATAGGAAGAATGGAAATACTACTAACTTGATGCAACTAACCAACAACCCCCCTACTTTCTTCCTTCTAATTTTTATCTTCTGCCATCTGCCCAAACTGGCAGTTCCTTTTCCCCTTGCTCGATTGTCTTCATCCTCGGCTACCTCTGCTCTTTCCTCACTCGACTGTCCCTGCTTCTTCCTGCCACTCCACCGTGACTTCCTGTCTTCCTTTAGTCTCTGGTCTTCCCTCAACTGTCAACTCTGCAACTTCCGAATGACCACCTCTGCCACTTTTCATCAACCTCTTTCTCTGCAAAATACTAAAATGAAGGCCCCAATGCTCATCAATGCAATAAGATCATCTCCCAGACGGGGAAACTTTTTTTCTTTTTTATTCATTCTCAAAGTAAGGGGAAGATCATGGCCACATCCATGACCCCCATGAAGGGTTCCATTGCACAACAAAAGTAGGTGCATAAGGTCATAGAAGAATACAAACACATCTTCTCCTCGCCCACAAGGGTACCTTCACACTGTTAGATCAAGAATTTGATCAATCTGACTCCTGGAGAACCTGTACCCAATGGGTCAATATACCACCGCTCTATTTTGGAAAATGAAGAAATCAAGTAGTAGATCCACGAGTTGTTTTAAAAAGGGCACATTCAGGGATGGTACTTTGAGAATCTACATCAATTATCGGGCACTAAATAAAATCACTGTCAGGAACAAGTATCTAATCCCATGGATTGAAGACCTTATTGACCAGTTTAAAGGGGCCAAGTATTTTAGCAAAATTGATTTAAAGTCTAGTTGTCACTAGTTTCCAATAGAACCCACAAAGATATGGAAGACCACCTTTAAATTCAAGAAGGGTCTTTTTGAGTGGATGGGCATGCCTTTCATTGACAAATGCCCCTGTTACTTTTATGATGTTTATGGATAAAATATTGCGGCCCTTTACCAACTCGTTCATGGTTGTATATCTGGATGACATCCTCATCTTCATCAAGAGTTAGGAAGATCACTTGCAACACATTCGACAGGTCCTTCAAACCCTACAGAAGCACAAACTATGTGCCAACTTGGAGAAATGCACCTTTGGCATGAGATAGGTCTAATATCTAGCTTATATCATTGATGATCAAGGTGTTCATGTGGATCCAGATAAGATCCAAGTCATTCGGGATTGGCTAGCCCTGACCACTCTAACAGAGCTTCGCAAATTTTTAGGCCTTGCCAATTTTTATCAGAGGTTCATGTTGGGCTTCTCTCATGTCGTTTGGCCTTTGAGTCAAGTTAGCAAGGGTAGAGTGAAAGAATTATTTTTTTTCATCAGAGCCCCAACAAAAGGAATTTGTTGCGCTGAACTACGACCTCTTCTCTGCACTATTACTCACATTGCTAGACCTACAAAAACCACTTAAAATTGAGACAGATGCCTTTGACTATGCTATTGGTGTAGTTACCACCTAACAAGGGCATCCACTAGCCTAGTGAGACACTTTCTGGCACAATTCGGAAATACCCTGCCTACAATAAGTATATGTATTCCATCATGTAGGCTAGTTGACAATGGAAACATTCCATTCTAAGGAAGGAGATGATCATCCACACAGATCATCAACCCATGAAATTTATATAGCCCCAAGGGAAGTTGAAGAACGAATGCCATCAGAAGTGGTCCACATATCTGCAACAATTCCATTTGAATATCAAATACAAGAAGAGAAACACCAATCATGTTGCAGATTTCCTCAATCGGCCACCAGTTAAAGCATTAATTCTCAATTCTTGTGGCCGCTAGACCTTTGGATGGTGCAACATATAAAAATGATCTATAGTTCACCACCACATACCAACTGCTAGTGGATGGAAAGCAAGTTATATATTTCCACCTCCACGATGCATTATTATTTTACCTGGGCCACATTTGTGTTCCTTCGAGTGAGCGTACCAAGCTGATTTTGGGGGTGCACCAAAGTTGGGTCACATGACACTTTGGTGTTGAGAAAATTGTGTTCGTACTATAGAATTATTTTTATTAGCCAAATCTATGACAAGATTTTACAAAACACGTCAGATCCTACATTGCCTAAGTCATCGTCAAGCCAACTATTAAGAAGCAAGGGTTGTATACTCCTCTGCCTACTCCTAGCCATCCCTAGGAACCCATCTCCATGGACTATATGTCTGGCCTTCCTTCTACCAATCATGAAAACAAATGTGTAATTGTGGTCGTCGATAGATTTTATAAGATGACCATGTTGGATACTTGCAAGAAGAGTATCAGAGCAAAGGCCACTACTAAACTCTTGTTTGAACGAGTGTGGGTACATTTTGGTATCTAGTAGACCATTATATCAGATCAGGATACCAGGTTCCTAAGCATGTTTTGGTTGAGCCTTTGGCCATTTTTGGACTCTATGTTCACTAATTCAACTTCATTCCACCCCCAAACTAGTGGCCAGACGTGGGCCAAACAGAGGTCGTCATCAGGGTGATTGTGCACATATTACACATGTACAACTCTAAGCATTCGCAGAAATGGAATGAGAGTCTTCCCTATGTGGAACACGTCTATAAAAATGTCTCCATAGCTTGACTATCCACATTCCCTTTGAAGTGGGCCTGAAATTTCAATCATTATTTCCTCTTGATGTCCCACCGAATTTTGCAACTACAGAGGAAGAATATGCCCATGTTCAGTCCAAAGAGGATAAATCCACCAGGTTTATTGAGCGCATTTAGCACATCAACCAATAGGTTCATGACATCTTGGAGATAACCAATTCAAAATAAAAACAACGACATGATCCACATTGGGTGCCCCATAAGTTTTAAGTGGGCAACATAGTTTAGTTACATCTTCAAAAACAATGCCTTGTTGGAGCCCATCATAAGACTTGACCACTCTGATATGGGCCTTACACAATCACTAAGGTTGTGGGAGACAATTCTTTCAAGATCAGTATCCACCCATTCCTTGGCTTGCACTCCATATTCAATGTGGACCACCTTCGGCCATATGTTCCACCATTGTTGGACACATCAAACATTGTTGAGCAGTTGACACCAATAGAGCTCAACCTGGATTGCATTGAATAGGCCACAACTAATTCAATCATGGACACACATATCAAGAACACTCGTAAACAAAGGATCCAACTATATCAAGTTGTCAAATTTGGCCAACTCTTACATGAGGGAAAGTGACTCACTAGGGACAAAGTTCGGTAGAAATTTCCCCATCTCATGGAGGCACTCAACGCAATGGGGACCATTGCTTCCTAAGGAGGGAGGGTTGATATAGGTGGATATTGGTGGCTACCCACTTATTCCACTTGGAGCCCCAAAACTGTTTCTTTCAGTTTCCTAAATTGTAGCACAATTTACCATTTTTGGCAATTTTTCGGGTCCTGAAGTTCTAGAGTCGTTTTGAGGCCCTAAATGATGTTTTTTTTTGGAAAATGGGAAAATCCAAAATTGAAATACGGGTTTGGAGTCAAAAGTTGTAGTCTTTGGATGGATATTTATAACGAGGTATCATATGTGCCAAACGGAGATCGCATGCCAAAGTTATGACCCCGGAAAGTTGGTGTACCAACTAACCCCAACGGGGCCCACAAACTTTTGGCACTTCAACTCCTAGGGTTTTGTTTTTGGATGTTTGGATTTTTCCCTTATTTCTCAATAATGAAAAGGCTTGCAAGCCTCATTGTAACACAATTCAGAGGCACGTGGCTGCCACATCTCTTCTTAGAGCTAAGCTACCATCATTCGAGCTAGTTTATTCTCATTTTGCATGTAAACAATTTTCAGTATTTTGTTATCAATGAATTGAAGTTCAGTTTTTGTTGTAGCTATATGTTTATGTTTATATTACTCATATATTAATTAAAATGCCTCATTAATTCCCCAAAATCTTTTCCACTTGCACAAGAAATAATGTTGACTAAATTTTTGGATTAATGTATTTTACATGTAAAATAATGTGAGGTTAACCTACAATTTTGAAATCAAAGAGAAACCTTTCAATGAACCAAGTTGAATTCCCTTCTTAGTGAACTTAACTGGAGAACCATGTGAATAATATGACAAAACCATTTCAACAAAGTGTTTCAAGATGCCTTATTTAAAAAAAAAAAAAAAAAAAAAAAAAAAAAAAAAAAAAATGGTTTAACTCCATTTTATAAACGTTTTGTAAAGAATGTTAAGTATTCTTGAAATGTGGATGCGGAGCACAAATCTAGATAGGAGTCAAAGGGGCTTTAGCCCCTTGTTTGGGTAAGTGATAGGTTGGTATTTGAGACTTACCCATTGTTCACGGACCATGGTATTGTATTGAAAATAATTATATATAGTTGAGTCATAGCGAGGCTAAGAAGAGGCATGAAGTAGATAAGTCAAGTTAGAAATTGTTTTGGGCAAGCGCTAAGGTAGGAAGGCTCTTCTTCCTGTACTTAGGAAAAAGGGGAAGGCTCATGCAGTTGAGTGCACAGGAGACCTTGGTAAGTCCACAACTGAGTGTGCGGTCTCCTACAACTGCGTGTGCAGGGCGGAGAAGTCTATACATTGAACGCTAGAACTTAATAAAGTTTGATTTTGAAGAAATATTTTTCCCTGAGTATTGTAGTTAATTATGTTTATGTTATGTTTTGTCGCTCAATAATATGTTTTCTATGGAATAATGTGTAAATGTTGTTTGAATTTATTGAATCTATAATGTTTATGCATGAACTAAGTAATTATTTGTTTTCCCAAAGATAAGGGTTAATTCTATTATGATTTCTGATGAATTGGATCAATCTGCATGGAGGCACATCTATGGTTATTAATTAGTGCGCGAAAGTGGACAATTTTCTCCATTAGGTTCTATAAATCCTGAGTGCAAGCCTTCGTGAAGGTCTAGAGGCTATTTTCCTAGAATTACGATAGCGGGCCATAGAAGGATACCAATCTGAACGGAGGTTGATCTAAGCGAAAAAGGGCTTATGACCACTTATCACATTGTCTTTGGATGTATAAACCTGGTTCTAGCATCCCCCAATACTACTTTCGTTGAGACTGCAACCTGCACTATGAAGGCTGTTGCCGAAAGGGCCAATAGTTAGGGTTTTGTTGGTTGGCACAAACAACTCTGAACCTAGGTTAGGCCCCCTTAAGCCAAAAAAATTCATAAGCAAACCAAACCAAATTATGTGGAAATTTGTTAAACAAAGATGATGGTGATCCATTAGTAAGATTATTTTGTATTTTCTTCACAATGTCACATGTTTTACAAGACATATTATCTTTTAGAATTGCACGTATTTTTGTTTGGGTTCCATTAGTTTTTGAAGGTATATGATATGAATAGTTCTTTATAACACATACAATTTTGTTATTGTAGAAAAACATTACAACCTAAAATGATTTCAAGGTTAATTTTTTTATGAGATTTTAAAGAAGGGTTTTAATGAAATGTTCCACATATTGGTTGCTACCCACTAGGATGGAAGATACACATGGGGAAGAGTTTCTTATGGATGAAGATAGAAATGGTTTGTTGTTTGAAGTACCTATTTGGTTGTTGACTTCATTATATAATATAAAATTATTTTTGAGGATTTTTATACAAAAAATATTAATTTAAATTTATGTAATTGTTGAGAATCTCTATTTTTTTAATGTTATATTCTTATAGTAAATTTCATCATGTCACTTGTGGGACTTGAACATGGGTGGGGAGGATAACAATAATTTCTCCCAACCAACTCAGATAAACCCAATTGACTATCTATTAGATATTACATATGGATGGTAATCAATTTTACCCTTAATTATTTGATGTAAAAATTTGTTAAGACTCATGAGCATTATTTTTTTCTATATGCAACATTAAATCCCTAGTTGCAAGGAGAAAATAAATTTAAGATTCTTGTTAAAGGTAATTTATTACCTAGTATTTGTATTATGCCTTAGATATATACTATTTTTTTTCATTGTTTCTTTTCAATTTAGAGATCTTGTATAACATGTGTAAGAAATTTGAGCATCCTATCATGAATTTTTCTTTTCTATAAATTTAAACATGTTTAATACATACCCTTACCCATTTCCACATTAATAATGGGAGTTTTCATTACTAGAAGTTACGGAAGGAGATTTTTGATGATCTCTTTTAACAAATATTTTATAAATTCACTCCAAAATTATATTCACATGAAAATAATAATACAATATAAATACATCAAGCTATGTCTCGAGATAGCTAGTCTATCTTGGACATGCAATCTCTTGTTTGAGTTAATATTTCAACCACACACCAATCTAGGAAGCTAATTAGTTGGAGTGAATCTCTCAACCAACTAGACCTCAACAAACTCCTAAATACTAGGAACATACTCCTGTACATAGAATGAATCACAACAAAACAAGTAGGAGTTATATTTTTCCAAATATTTAAGATTCTTATTAAAAGTAAGTTATTACATAGTATTTGTATTGTGCCTTAGATATATACTATTTTTTTCATTGTTTCTTTTCAATTTAGACATCCTATGTGTAACATGTGTAAGAAATTTGAGCATCCTATGAAGAATTTTTCTTTTTATAAATTTAAACATGTTTAATACATACCCTAATCCATTTCCACACATTTCCACATTAAGAATGGGAGTTGTCATTACCAAAAGTTATGAAAGAAGCATTCTGATGATCACTTATTGACCTAAATTACCATCAATGATAGATAGTATGAGTATAAATATCAACTATAAAAAATTGGGTAGTTTTTTTAATTTATAATATTTACTCATTGAAAATTTTCATATTTAAATCATTTTTTTTTTAATATTAACATTTCTTTAGAGCGCTAAGGTTGTTTCTTTGTTGATGGAACCATTGAGTACCTAAAGAACATAATCACATATAAAAATTGGTTAATATGTTAAGGATAAGGAGTATTTTTGCTTGGTTTATATATATAGGGGAGAGATGTCTAATCTTGTGCAGGGACCAATAATTGATATAGCACTGGTCCCACCAAACCACCAGAAATTGAAACTTTTGCAACCAATATTTAAACAAAGATAAATAACATTAAGTATAAACAAGTATTAATTTATGTTCAATTTTTCCCAATACATTGACTGGGCCCGCAACTGCCCATAAATAGTATCTTAATACTTAAGAGTGCAAACCATATTGACCCAACTAGAAAACAAATAAAACCATAAATGCTTCCAAAATGGTCTATTCCAGAAGTACAAAGTAGCAGTCACTTCAACCCCTACTCATCAGAACTGAAGCTTTGTATCCCAAATAAATATCCATACCTGCACATAATAAAAGTGAATGTATGTCAACCATAACTGCTATGTTGTTCAATGTTATGCCCCTATACTACTAGTGTAACCCCTCATTGTTATTAGTACAACCCACTTATTATATTGATGTACCCATGTAGTGCCCATATTGTTACTATTGTGCCCCATAGAAGCCCGCTATTGTTATTATTGTGCCCTTACATTATTATTGTTATGTAGGCTCTGATTATGTTATGACCCCTTAGACTCCTATATATAGAAAGGAGGTCTTTTCATTTGTATCATCAAAGAATTGTTCATTTATGTAATGTAAAGGAGGTTGCCCCCTCGAAGAGGCTGAATTCTAAGGTGTTGATCTATCTTTTATATCTTCTTCTTGAGCTGGTTACATAACATTCAACAACTAAACCCCCTATGTTCAATAAATTATACCCAACCCAATAACATTTAAACCCACTTTGTTCAATAAATGACACCCAACCCAATAGTTGCAATAAATGACACCCAACTCATTCTATTTCTCATTAAAACAAATCAAAGCACATGGATCAACAAATAAGAAATTCCCAACCATTAGATCACATTAAATTAAATCCAGACCACACATTCAAAATGAAGCCATTGAAATCCATGTCCATCCATGTCCACCAATTAAATTCAAGTGCCAAAAACTATAAAAGAAGTTCAACCACTATTGAAGTTCCATGTTATGCTTTCAAACTATTCAGCAACCTTGAAGACAAAACATCACAAAACAGTTTCCAATATATCCAGGTTAGTTATATCAATTACAACACATTTTTCTTACAGTTCTATTTTCATTTATCAGAGTTCTTGCAGTTTCAGTTCTTACAAATTTAGTTTCACTTACAGTTTCAGTTTCATGAAAATGAACACACAACCTATAGTTCTATTTCACAATTCACCTATTTCTATGTTCAGACTTATAGATGTATTGATGTGCCTGGCAATATTTTAGTTGTTCGGTGTGCCCTAGCTATGAACCATCTTGATTAGTGGGAAGTATTGAGTATCTCAAGGGTTTAGGTTCTCATATCCCACTTCGTGTCTTGCATTATGCTTGTTCGTAGGCATTCTTCAATTATGCATGTTTGTAGGCATTCTTCAAGTGTTGCCAGGAAGATATTCCAAGCTATCTCCTGATATAGTCTTTCAAACTAGGAGAACTATGGGGTCATAACGGACATCAAGGTCGGTCATGTACCTCGTTAATCCAGCAAGAATATATCGGTGAGCCTAAGATGGTGGAAATGAAGGGATCATAGTGCCTTAACGAGCCGAGCTGTAATAACCAGAGAATGAGGGGAAATGCCATATAAATCAAATCAAATTAAAACAAAAATGAAATCAAATAAGGCATGTCCCGAATCGGTACAGGTCATCTAATGACCGAAAGCGTCCCATCAAAATAAATAAATTAAGATCAAACCAAATTAAACCAAGAACAATTCCTCAACAATCAAGAATAAATCAAGATCAACATACAAGGACATACGGGATGAAGATAAATGTTTTCTATAGGTTCAATTTCCCCATTCATCTAATGATAAAAACAACAATACTTGAACCAATAGAATGCAACAATGACACCCTGAAAATAAATGTAGAATGACATTTTAAATACTAGAACATGGAAATTACAGTGAGATATACATATTTGATGGGTTTTTAGAAAACTTGCATTTAACAGAGAATGAATACATCAATGAAATTAGTAATTTAAATCAATTTACACTTTTACAAGAGAGAAGGACAATATACGTGGTATAATAGTCAGTATTGTCATATGATAATAATTTGGAATGCAAATCCAAATTCTCAATTCATGCTTGATTCATATGCATCAATGACATATTGTATCTCTTACATGATGAAACTCAATAAAACAATGACAAATACATTTAAGAACGTATGAGAAGAGCAACAAAACAAATTCCAATTTTTTGCAAACCACAGGTATTCTTCGAAAATCCTTCCAATACTTGTAGAAAATGTCTATGTTGAGCTGTAACAAGGGCCTTTTTCACCTCTAGGTATCTCACATTACAAGTCAATCCGGGAGCGTTTTGTTATTGTGAAGGGTATCTCGATTTGAGGCTATTTGTCAGAGTAATTCTTAGTAGTATAGGTCTAAGAAATACAAGAGTAAACGGATGCTAAGCTATGCTAAATTACTTTTGCATAAAGAAATCACACACGGCAACTTTGTCAGTCAAGGGTACGGAAGCAGTAACCCATCCCTTTAGAAACTGATGAAGGAAAAGGAATTAGAGTATGGATCATGGATCTGGGAGCATAATAGCGTCTGCTATGTCTCACAACAGCCTTGATCCTCCTCCCACACAATACCAATGAATGCAAGTAAAAAGGAACAACAAGAAAGCAGAATGGAACGACAATTCAGGAATGGAACAACAATAAAAGGAACGGCAGGAAGGAAACTAAATCTCGTGAGTTCAACACTCTCAATTCCTGGCATCAACTTATATACAAAAATAGAACAATCTTTTGTACAAATAGACAGTTTAATCCAATGGAACAGCAAATCACCATAAACAGGAAACGTCAATCATATATAAACATAATCTGAAACGATTACCAGTAGTCCACTACTCCAACCATATGTAGCTGAAACATTCCACTTATAAATTCTGTAACGGAAGTGAACAACTTAGAACAATGTTTATGTGATCAATTCTGGAAATATGATGTAAACTTGTTACAAAGATTTACAAAGGGGAAACTACTGATGAACAAGAATGGAACAGCATGTATGGATATCAGATTATTGAGAACAATAAACAAACCACACGAAGCCAAACTGTAATGATACAATCAGCCAGTGTCCGTTGGAGCCGGGCCCTTAGCTTCCAATGGCACACCGCCGTAACTTACTTCAAATGTAGGGGGAAAATAACACCAAATATATTATATTAACGCATCAATGATAGTACAGCAAAACTAAGTCTCAAAGAGACTCGATAGTCTGAGTTTAACCAACTGTG
>APFE030552131.1:40513-97488 GCA_000404065.3 Pinus taeda | reverse complement strand
GTTGATACACATGCATACAAATAATGATAGCAGAAAGTAATTACACAGTGAAATCAAATACACAGAATGAATTCAAACCAAAGATAAAAGTACCATTTGAATTGTAAGCCACTCCCGATATGAATCGCTATGTATGACTTCTACTTCAATGCATAACAATCTTTGAATCAACGACAGTAGTGCACAATTGAATCAAGAAACTTCTCCGTTAAAATAAAAGCAGGTGGTCGAGTTTCATAAAAGAATATAGGCTGAAGCACAGTAGTGCAAACTTCAATCTGTTAAGTCTTATACAAAATTTTTACGACCCTTTCTAAATGCATGAAAGGGTCTATAAATACTATTCTAATCTAAAATATCTATCAAAACAGAAAAGCTAACTAATCTGATGTCAATAAATTCTATTTCCTATTTTGCTGGCGATCGGAGGAGCTGGGCGATGAATCACTCTGCTGGCTTCTTTCCTGTGTACCTGAGCTGATTAATAGCGAGCATTGGCTCAACTTCAGGAGGTTTGTTGAGCCTGGAACTGAGCTGGGCAGCATAGGTGGAGTCCTGGATCTCGGGGATCATATATTGTATGGCATCGGTTAGGCACTTGAGAGCAGATCTTTGTTTATGAGGCTTGATTAGAAACCGCCAATATGCATCCATGTCTAAAGAATTAACCGCGGTAATCAACCTTGCTCTGTTCTCTAACTCAGGGTAGCATGTTTGTTCCAATGTATATGCAGTAGTAATTTTGCCAGGTGTGCATTGGGAAGCAATATTGGCCAAATATAGAGTATCATTTACTAGATCGGCCAAATTACCAGCGGTAAACGAACATCTTGATGCTGCTCTTTCTACTTTTAGTATTTGTGTCTGCCATTCTGTAAACAATATATTTTTATGGACTTCCAATATCCGAGGTGGATTGGCTTGCTTACCTGACTTTGAATCTTGCCATTCAAGATAGCTTGAGATATCTTCTTCAGCCTGATTATATTCTGCTCTAATCTTTTCCACCTGATCGCCTATAGTCGTAGCCAACTCACAGAGTGGTTCTGCCTGAGAAAGGGATTGCGCCAAGAGTTTAACTTGAGATATAAGCGCTTTATTGATTATCATTGCCTCTTTTTTGAATTCTTCTATTTGCGCATCTCCCTTGGTGGCTTCCAACTGTGCTGTAATTTGAGCAATATATTCATCTTTAGCTTCTAAAGATTGCTCATTTGCTACCTTAAGCTGCTCCAACACCTCTGTCAACTCGCTCTGCCTTTGGATGGCTCCCTGAGTGATCGACTTTTCTCCTCCTGCCATTGTTGCATCAATTGGCTATTAATTTTCTATTGTTCCAATAGCTGCTCGCTGATGCGCACTGTCTCTTGCTGGTGTCCCGTTGATCGCTACTCAGCTTGCATTACCCTCTGTCTGACATCTGCTAATTCCGTTTGAAGAGTCAAAATCTCCTGGTCTTTCGTCTTTAAGAGAACTGCTACCTCTGAGGCTTTGTCAATAGTGGCAGCCGAATAGGCTCCCGCATATTGTGACAACTTGGTCAAGTCATCAGAGGGATCAAATTTCTCTCTCCAAACTACATTGCCCGTTAGTGATTGCTCAGGAAAAAGGGGAGATTGATCAAGCCTCTGCCTTTTCCTTGATCTCTTTACTACTGCTCTATGCTTAGGGCTGTAGAAGACGTTCAGTGGAGGAATGTCTTCTACCAGGAGGGTGATTTGGTCACTAGGACCTTTTGGAATTATCTCTACGCTCATACTTTTGGGTGGGCCGGTGGTTGTACTCGATATCTGGGATGAACCTTCTTTTTGTATGTCGCTGCTTCTCGGAGTGTCGGTATTCTGTGAATCCTTAGTCCCGCCGATAATGGTACTAAAATGCTGCCATTCCTTTTGCAGCTCGGGGTCTGTGTCGGTACCTTTATTAGTATCGGGGGTATTCTGCTTGGATTGTGACTCCTTGAGCAGTTGTTCTTGTTTTTCCTTCTCTTGCCGTTCCTGTTCCTTCTGCTGGATTTCTGCCTGCTCCCTTCTTAGTCTCTCTTCCTCTTCCTTCCTTAAGCGTTCTTCTTGCTCTCGTTTTAAGAGTTCTTCTTTTTCTTTAGCTGAATGCTCTGCCTGCTCTTTTCTCAGTCTATCTTCTTGGTCTTTCTTCAATTGTTCCTCCTGCTCCTTAGCTTTGGTTTTCATTGTAGCAGGGGATTCTTTCTGACGTTGGTTACCAGGCTCGCTTGAAGATGTCGTTTGGGTCGGGATTATTAAATCCAGGGGCAGAGTTTGCAACCTCTGCTGCCTGAGTCTATTAAATTCTGATAGCCCTTCGTCATTATACCTTGTTCTAGCCAGTTCTCTGGCTTGACCAATTGATTCTGCTGAGGTAAATATATCATCAAAAATATCCTCTTTATGCTCAAATGTTGATAATTTGGCATGTTCAAGAGCGGCATATGGATATTTCCTGGGGTCATATGCACTGTTTGGGAGTATAGGAAGACGTAGGGTTGAATTTTCATGGCTTCCTTTTCTGCTTTTTAAATCATGCAGGGTGAAAACCCCACATTGAAAGGAAAAGTTTGGCCAGCCCTTTTTTGCTTATTCTAAGAGTCTGGCGTGGGTATTCTTTTAGCTGAGAGTTTTGATAGACATATCTCGGCTTACATTTATCAGGACGTAAAGGGAAGGAATGGTGAATTGGCTTCACTACCACTCTAACATATGTAAAATGTTCTTCACCAAACCAACTACCTACTGACGGCCAGGTCCAAAAGAGGCTTAGTAAGAATCTTGGATGGCTTATTTAAAATGGCATAATAAATAAGGAATCATGAAGACCGTTACAGATACTATACAAGTGGGCTTTGTGAGACGACTTCCACATCTTACGATGGTAAATATGGATGGGGGAGGGGTCCTGTGCGGTCCACCTCCAACCGAGAATGGGAAATTCGGAATTAAAACACAGGGTATCCAAAATATAAGCACTGTAATAGAACGGGGGGATTATCCTTTCACTAACTCTGGTCTTATTCCTGTATTCTTGGATGGCAATGGCGAGCTTATCCGAAAGGATGGTGGCCCAATCCATAATCCAACTGTTGATTGCCGCCTCCATGAGGGGAACCATTTCGATAGTAAAATTGGTGGAATCATGCAGACCCCATAATCTACACATCATGATAGCGGCATAGCAATAGGGTGAACACAAGGAGTCGACTGAGTACTTACCGGAGGCTTCGTGCTTGTGTTTAGCTGGATTCTGCCTCCAATCCTTGATAGGCTCAGACTCAATTTCATTCTCACTTGCGAACTTCTTCAGAAATGCCTTATTGTAAACCTTCTCTGGCATAGGCAAATGATACATTTGCCTCAAATCCTCTGGCTTGAAGGACCCAAAAATCCTTCCATCTTTTGCAACGAAGGTTCTGTCTTTGATAGGAATTTCTTCAATTGCCCATTTGATAGCATCGGTGTATGGAAGCATTTGCTCTCTTGCCGCTATCCTATGTAGGAAAGAGTCGGCCAAGTCCTTGAGAGTGCACTCTGATTTTTTAGTGGAATCTGCAGTGGCTTCCTCTATCGCTTGTGTAGGCTTCTCGGCTTCTAGTAGATCATAAGTTCCCTGCCAGGTAGTTCTGGCGAGTCCCGCGCATGTTGTGTCTGATATCAATCCCTTCTTACTGTTCATGATTGGTTGTGGCATGGATGGTGATTCAATAGCACCTGCAACCTTCTTCTGCTTCTTTCCCATAATGCCTGAAATGCTTTGAAAAATCTGTAATCTGCACAGAAGAGTGGTTCTTGGCGTAATACTGAGATAATAATAAAACTCGCAATCTGAGGGTAAAATAAGAAGAGACGTTGATATACTTTGCCTTTATTAAAAGAGCGTGGATATGATCTATAGGCAGATTTGAAAGGATGGATTCATTAAGGGGCCGTATAGGACCTGCCACCTTATAAATGCTTATTAGTGCAATATTCGCCTAAAGATCTTTTGAATCATGCAAAGGGCGTACCGGCGGCCGAACGGGAATGATTATGCCTTAATTGTCATTAATTCGAGCTTTCCAATCATTCTAACGGCTTTTCTTGGAGAACTGTGCCTTATCTTATCGGATCGGGGAGGGGCATGAGGATAGATTTAACAATGTTTCAAATGACACCGATTGCCGATCGCCGATATCAGGTCGGGGAAAGGCTTATGTGCATTAAGGTTTTGGCAAGGGAAAAACGCCGATCGCCGATCACCGATATCGGATCGGGGAGGGGCTTATGCATATTTAAGATTTTGGCAAGGGAATGCCGATGGCCGATGGCCGATATCGGGTCGGGGAGGTGTCTATGAGCAGTACTTGACATACGAAGGGAACCGCCGATAGCCGATATCGCCGATAGCTTTATCGGGTCGGGACTTCATTGATAGGCATGATAATGGTGCTCAAGAAAATGGCCGATTGCCAATATCGGGTCGGGGCTTTGGCCGATGGGCACAATATTGATGTACAAGGGAAATGCCGATGGCCGATATCGCCGATAGCTTTATCGGGTCGGGGTTTGGCCTTTTGATTGCTTGATGCACACATTTTTGCTTTATTTCCAATATTTCAAAGGAATATTGCTTTTCTTGGATTTATTGGAATTTCATAAAGTAAGGATTATTGACATCAATTTTATTTTGAAAGGGACCCATTTCATAACTTAATGGTCTTGTGAATAATAATAAAGATGAAATGGGGGGTTGTTTTGTAAGGCACAACAGGCTCTAGGCCTCCTTATTTATACAACTGAAGTATCCAATGACTTCCTTAAATCTTGGGAGGCTCGATTCCCAAACTCAAGATGAACTGGCTCTTTAACTGTCTTTGGCTTGGCTGCCTTTTGATCTTCATGAATCGACTGCTTGAAACTCCAAGCTAGTGTGATTTGATGGAGGAATATTTGAATGAGTGAGGAGTAAATGAGAAGGATCTATCTCCTATAATCTCTTGTCCTTATATCATTTGAGTTTCTGCCCTTAATTAGCCAAAATTTCCATGATTTTCTCTCAAAAACCTGTAATCAATGCACATTAGTCCACTAGGCATAACATCTCACTTTTACTCATCTCATTAAGCAAAATATAATAAACATATGGAAGGAATTATGAGAAGAGTTGATTTAAATAAGCTTGGAGGTGTATTAAGGTCCATATAGTTACACAATGATGAGGCTCATGAGCTATATGATAATTCAAATGCTCATCGCATTGCTGCTTTTACATAGATACCGAACTTGTGAAACATTAAATAGTTGTGAAATGTGATGTGACCCGGGCCCGATAATTATGAAAAATGTTATAACTTAAATTAGGTCTGACACATAGTAAACAACTACTTTATACAATAATTATTTATTTAATTGAAATGCACTCAAAAGGATAAAAGGCATGCCGCTTACATCGCATATTGCAAAATACTAAATGACTTCGAAATGGACCATAACTAATATTGTGATATTGAGATAATTAACATTAATTGCAATCACATCATCGGCATCACATCCTTTAAATGCATCAACTTGAAGTATCACTTACCATTTTGCGATGTGATGGTTTAAAAGATTCATAAAGGAAATAATGAAAAGACCTTAGTGTGTAGTTAATGAGTTTTAATGGCATTTAAGTTTAAAACGACTCAACGAGATTTCACATCTTTCATCCATATTTTCAAATAAAAACTTCTTCCTTGTCATATTTTAGAATTAACTGTGTCATTTCATTTTCACTGTTATTTCCGCTCTGTGTGTTTCTCCAATAATCTATATTTCTCAATTTTAGGAATCCTCTAAAGGAAACAACATTTGAAAAGATGGTGAGGAAAGGAAAAGCTACTATGTCTGAGAAAATAGACATGCCCCCTCTCTTCTCTGATACCACCTGTAGCAAAGATAGAGGGACCAGATCATGGGAATCCATGTATAACTTACTCGAGGGAGAAACATTGAGGCCATTGGAAACTAAGGCCACATATGACACCAAAGTATCATCTAAGGCTTCCTACTTTGAGGTAGAATGTTCATTTCTACATAGAATAGATTCAAGGACCAAGATATTACCATACATAGATATGGTGAAATGGATAATTGATAATGTGAATATTTTAGATAGGACTTTCAGGAATTCAAAACATGAGGTTATGGGGTCTTTCACACTATAAAATTTTCACCATATGTACCATCTACCAAAGCCTCAAAATATCTATGATAAATATTTCCTTGAACATTTTTCCAAGAAAATGAAGACCCAATGAACGTTATACAGCACTGGTGGTCGGGCTCCGGGAAATTCAAATGGGAGAAATTCGGTATGCACCCAATTTCATCCCTCTCAGCTCCACATAATTTCACAGCTGCGATGATGTGTAGAATATTTGGGAAAGATGATAGTACCAAATTTTCCATAGAGTGGGTTCTATTGATTGATGTACTTGTTAACGCAATGATTATGAGTTGGGATCATATTCTATCAAATAATTTATCTATGGCTATTAGGGAATACAGGAAAAATAGAATTGTGTCCTCACAAATCATTCCCCATTTTTACATGAGTGCTTATGTAATGGACGCCATATGTTTTTGCTCACAATTTCCAAACATGGGTTCGAAGTGGACTATACAGAGCCCTCTCCCCATCCATGTGTATCATAAAAATTTATGGGAATCCCAGTTCAATTCCCATTTCTACATAATTTTCCATGGTATTATGTTACCCATTTATAAAACCATTTTTGATAAAAACAACCCTTAGGCTTTCTGAAGTGGCAAAGATAGACATCTTTCCAATCGCAAGATGGTTTGGTGAAGAAAAATTTACTTATATCAAAGTTTTTGGGAGCATTGCAGTTCGACATTTCCACCCATATTATGTTCCAGAAAAACTATTAGCAAGAGAGATTGCTTACCAGACAGTAGGGGATGGTTTAACCAAAATGATGAAGGAAATGAAAAATTCCATTTCGCCAAACTTTCCACTGCAATGTGGGACTTTCGCATTGCATGATTTTGGGCATGCAACAAAAGAAATGGAGAATATTACATCTCTAAAACTAACAAAGATTCCAGGTCGATAGTATGACCCAAACCAAGTTGTCAAAGACTTCAACACCATGGTTAAAATCAAGTAGTTTACTCAAGAAGAGGATCCATTTGATGTCCTCTTCAAGGGAGCCAAATCATTTACACAAGTCTTACATTTAGCATTGCTATAGTTAAGACCAGATGACATCAATTCTTTTCATTGATACAAAAAATAAAAGATTGTTGAAGGTCACATTGGACCTATTATAGATTGAACAAATAAGAGAACCTACTCCTAGCATGAGCCTGGAGGGTAGTTCTAAGGAGAATTCTAATGAAGAGTCACAAGAAATATCAACTCATGGGTTAGAACATTTAGAGAATCAATCTCAGAGTGAAGAAGAAAGTTCCTACAAAGTTTCTAAGAAAAATAAAGAAGGAAATACTAAGGAAACGACAGAATAGACCTTCACTAAGAAACATACAGAGGTTGACTCCACATCAACTCAAACAGGGAATATTCTAGTTATTGATTTAGAAAAGGAATGGGAGAAATTCAATCAAAAGCTCTAAATAGGGACAAGTCTTGAGGAGACATCTAGATTCCATACTCCTAAACATACTCAACAAGTAAAAATCCAGAGACAACAAAGCAAGGTGTCATGAACACTCAAGATATTGAGGTCATCCCAACTTTCCCCACTTCTAATATTCTCTTGAAAGTTGAAGAAATGCCTCTGCTAGACATATTTTATAACCCTACACACAAGGCTCTGGTAAAAAGACAAAGAAATAAGAGGAACTTAGACACAACAGCTGTTGCAACTCATGCAAATGAATCATGAGGAAGTTGTATGGAAAGACACTCATGTTGATCCATCTGAGAACCTCACAAAATTGTCACGGTTTGCAGGCACCTATGCCACTACAACCATTGATAAAGCAATAGAAGTCCAACTTCTTGTTAAAGAGAAAGAACAAAGAATACAACTACTGGAACAACAATTGGAACAAGAGAAATAGAGCACCAATCAGCAAGCAGAATAGCAGGTGGTGCAAATTCAAGGGGATTTTGAGCAAATGAGGTTACAACACGAGGAAACAGGGAAAGACTCACAGAGTTTCTAAATCCAAGCCATGGTAGACAAATTCAAAGGTAACCCTCAGACATATGAGTTCATTAAAGAGTCAATCAAACTAAATTCCCTATTGAAACAACAACAAGAGATGTTCTGCCAAAAATTCTCATAGATCAATCCTTACAGTGAAAGAAGTAATAAATTTACTAACCAAGTGATTGATGTAAGATTTGAATATGAAGAAACGTATACAAATATTTCAAAGTTTTTTGACTAGCGGGAATCTGATAAATGAAGAAAAAACCGATTTGCCAAAGATAGAAGAATCCCATAAAGACATTCTATTTGTAGATTGGGATACATGGTGAAATCAAATAGAAAGGGCAATGACAACAACAACAGGTACAACAAACAACATAATTGAGGCAGTGAATGAAAATCTTCACAGTGCCAACCTTGTTAAATAATGTATACCAAGAGCTCTCCCAGACATCAGACGACTAGAACAATAGTGGAAAGAAACAACCCAAACCAAAGAGGAAGCAATCAAACAACTGTCCAAACTTGATTGGGGGACATATTTGCAGTATTTGGTAAAACCACATAGCCAATGACTGACTCTATGATGCTTAACTAGTTTTTTCACAAAAAATGGTGCAAGCTCTCTCAGATGTCATATTCACTGGATAGTTAAAATTTACAATTTCCGAGACTCCCCAGGTGAAACCAATGATGGATATATGAAATCTCAAAGACCAAGTGCCCAACTAAGACAATTAAAAATGAATAAACTTGTCATTAGTTTATTTTGTATTTTTAGTTTTATTTCACTTACTCTGAGGAAGGTTGTTTGAAACCCCCTTAATTTTTTTTGTAATAATCTATTTTTGAAATATGTATTATAGAATTTAAACCTCTCTCATGCATTTAGAGAGAGGTTCAAAATTTTATCAAAAATAATTTGCAAGATATTTCACTTTTGTACTGTTGTGAATGTTTTAATTGAATATTGAAGCATACTCTACCGAAATTGCACTTCTGTACTCTTAGGGTATATTTGATTGGAAGAAAGTGGACCAATATTGTAGATCTCATGAGTAGGACCTTTCATATATGATACATTTATTTTATGATCGTGTTTCATTTATGAACTAGAAATATTTTTTCTTGTATTGTGTTATGTAGGAAATCTGTGTTATAGTTTTATATTATTGCACTTTTCTAGGATGTTTCTCTAATTCCTTATTGAATACACACACAATTACTATATGTGATAATTTTTTCTCAATTGTTTTGTCTAACTATTTAGCCAAAACAATTAGCATTCACGATTTCATTTCTTTTAGCAGTTGAATAACCGTCATTACCAGTTTCTTTAAGACATCTCTATAGATCGCATATCTTATATTATTCACGGGTATATATGTAATAAGATAAACGATAGAATCAGTAAATGCATGTGTTTATTGTTTAGATTATATCATTTTTATTTAAATCATTCTTTGGTATATCTTATATCACCATAACATCATTATCAAATCAATCCTCTCTAAGAAACTGGTGCCATTATCCCTAGTCATAGCCACTATACCAAATGGAAAACGAGTTGCTTCCAAGTTCTGGACCGGGCAGTTATTCCCCATGTTTTCGCAATGAATTTTTAGGCTTCAACATTTTGGCACTAGAAGGAGCACCAAGGATCTGAATGGAAGACAAATATAAATCAGAAATCCATTCTAACAGTAAAACTCCCTCACCATCACCTCCAACTTCTTAGTCACATTCTAAATCTCCAAATCATAAACATGAAGTTATGAAAAAATATTTACAATCCACTAGTGTTTCCCCAAAGAAATCAGATCATCCTTCCTCTGCAGAAAGTCCCAAAGTTAAGTCTTTAATTAATAAATTACAAGGGATTTCTTTTTCTCAAGAAGAATATGAATTATCTCAAGCCAGCGTTTCTTCACGTTTTCTTTCCTCTCGAATAATAACTAGATCGCAGAGTGAAAATTTTGGAATTCCTCCATTTGAATTTCCTCTACTTCCTCCTCGAAGGAAAACTAAGAAATACGAGTATGAAACTCATAGTGATATTCTTTCACCATTACTACAAACTCCCACATTCATTCCATCATCTTCATCACAAACTCAATCATTCACCTCACCATCTCATATCGTGATTTACACTGGTACAGGAGCAAAATATTCCTTTATCCAATCACCTTCAACCACTTGTGCATCTTCTTCCACATAGATACCCATAATGGCTCAAAGACCATGGAAAAATCCAGGATCACTTCAAATGGCAGGACCATTACATCCATTACCTGCACATCCAGAAAAATCGTTGCCAAAATTTAACCCCGATGATGGTCATCCTATCGAAGAACATATAAACAACTTCATGATTTCCATAAATCTAAATAGAGTCGTAGAAGAAGACACAATTGTATGATTATTCCCTTATACTTTACAAAGATCAGCTAGATCCTAGTACTTTTCATTACCATCTAGTTCTATTGATAATTGGAGTTCTTTTCAGGAACAATTCCTAACCAAGTTTGGAGATGACCGCTGAACGACTACTCTACTTAATGATCTCTCTAACTTGAAAGTTGAATCTAGAGAGCCAATTAAGGACTTCAATTTGCGTTTTAACAAATTATCAAACAAAATCCTAGTGACATCTAGACCAAGTTATGAAGTTCAAAATGAATGGTACATTTACGCTCTTCCCTCAAATGCAACTATTTTTATTGATAGAGCTTCCAAGCCAACCTTGGCTGAAAACATGAAAGAAGCTATAGTAGTGGAAAAATGAATTTTAGCTTTAGAAAAGAAAAATGCGTTAGAATAAAGAAAATCCATAAAAGTCACCTTCAAGGATGAATCCGAAAATAAAACACCTAAACATCCTTTTGATCTTGAAGGTCTGAAAAAAGGTACTTAAAACCATGTCCAATGAAACAGTCAACATAAAACATAAAAAAGAAAGTAGCTGAGACTTATTCTAGAAAACATTTTAGAGCTTCTAAAAGAAATCCCCCCTCTGATCCTAAACCTCCAAATCAAAAATTGAATCAGATGTGGATGAAGAAGAATTATGAATAGTTGAAGAATAAACTGATTACGAAGAGATAGTTGAAGTACATGGAATGTGGGATTTCATTCTTCCTCTGTCATATAATGAAGAAGATGAAGAAGCTTTACTTGCTACTACCAGAAGCAAGAGAAATATTGATTTTCCACAAACAAGTAAAATCATAAATCACCAATTCCTGCAGTCAAATAAAAAGAAATATGTAAGAAATATTCTCCCAAGTCTACTCAGACATCTCCTCCTCAATCCAATTCTTCTCCTCAGCCAAAACCTTGCTAGTTTCTGATGATATGGAATACAACATCATCGTAGACATGAAGAAGACTAGAGCTAATATTATGTTTTATGATCTTAGTAAGCTAAAACATGAGCATAAGCTATTGCTCAAAGAATTATAAGCAGTCACCACTTCTCCTCTTCCTGCTGCTATAATTTCGTAGGCTGCTTAAGAAATGGGTAGGCCTCCTAATACTTCATCGGATAAAATGAGTTCAGCTAATGTTTCTTTAATTGGTTGTAGATCTAAATCCCATACTCCTTCTTTTATTTTGACTTTTCAAGTCTTTAATAAGAATTTAACAAATTTTTAGTTGATTCTAGAGCTTCATCCAACATTATGCCAAAGATAGTTTGTGCAAAATTGAATGTTTTACGCCAAAATTTTCTTTTTCACTTTGTATAGTTAGATCGAATGCAAGTTGAGGTCATAGGAGAAATTAATGTGGTTGCCATCAAACTCTCATCAAATCCAAGAGTATGTCAAGTAATTGATGTTCTTGTCGCTGATATTCCTGAATTCTATGGCTTGATCCTCAGTAGAGATTGTCTGAAAAGCTTCATGGCTATTTCACAACGGATTGGTCTCATATGTGGCTTCTTTACAATGGTAAGCCAAACAAATAAGGGTCGATCGTGAGAAACATTTAAAGCATATCATGATTAAACTGGAAGAACACATATTTCATTAAATTTATAAGTAAATAGTAACCAAAAATCTCAATTCTAGTGATGTCCTTGTAATAAAATATTTCCAATTTTAATGAAATATGTGTTGAAGGAGAAAATGAGCTCATTGTATACAATAATAATACATTAGAAAATATTCAGTTGAATCATTTTTGGGCAATTTTAATGCACATACTTCAACTTTTTTTGGAAAACTTAGTTACCTCACAGATAAAAAATTATTCACAAACAAACTCTTCTAAATGCATCAATTTTGTAGATAAGCTTGTAGACAATTCTTTCTTTTGGAAATTATTTTATGATGGATCTAAATCTAATGATGGAGCAAGGGTAGGTTGCATATTAGTTAGCCCTAAAGGAGAAAAACAATGTTGGACTACAAACTTGAATTCGAATACACGAATAACACTGCTAAGTATGAGGCATTAGTTCAAAGATGGTACAAAGCCATAGGCTTTGATACCAAATACCTACAAGTATTTGGAGATTCAGAAATTGTAATCAAATAGGTAAGGAATACTATTCATTCTCTTTCTAGACATTTAAAACATTATCAGTCATTAGTCTAAGACCTCACCTCACATTTCCTAGAATTTAACATTTCTCCAATTCCAAGACTTCCAAACATAGGTGTTGATATTTTGGCTAACATTGCATCTAAACTTATACCACTAGGAGATTATAGTCTTGACCAATTTTCTATAGAATTAATTTTTAGACCTTCTATTACCGATAATATCACCAGTTGGTGAGTTTTTTATGATGACCAGATAATAGATGAAGACCAACATGATAGCCAGGTCAAACAAAATATAAGTGTAAATCCAATACGTAAATATGTAGTTAACTTAGAAGATATGTATGATCTTAAGGACAGATTCAAGAAACCAACTAACTAAAAGCTTCAAATTTCAACATTGAGGTTTGAATTAGTAAATCTTGGAAGTCATCTTAAACCACAAAATATTAATCTAGGTCTTGGTCTTACACCTGATGAAAGATTAGCCTTCATTCATCTGTTGAGAAGATATAAAAATATTTTTGCTTGGAATTATGATGATATTAAGACATATGATATTTCCATTATAAAACATACCATTCCTATGATATCTAATGAAAAGGTTGTACAACAAAAGTTGAGAAAGATTCATCTAGATTTTGAAAATCAAATCAATTCTCAATAAATAAACTTATTAAGGCCAAAATGATTTTTCGTGTTAGACATTCAAGATGAGTTTCTAACCTAGTTCCTGTTAGGAAAAATAATTTGTATAGACTTTCGCCATCTCAGCAAAGCTTGTGAGAAGGAAAACTTTCCATTTCCTCCTATGGAATAGATATTGTAGTCAGTTGCAGGCTCAAAGTTAATGTCTTTTCTGGATGCATTTTCAGGTTACAATCAAATTCTTGTACATCCAAATGATTGACTAAAGACCATATTTATAACCAAATGGGGAACATGTTGGGTTGTGTTATATTCTTTCCACATAGTTAACAGGGGGTTTGAGGGGTACCCGTAACCCCACTTTATGGGGTCTGGGGCAGCGCCCCAGAAAATTTTGGTTTTGGACCCTATGTTAGGTTGGGCGGACCCACCTATGGTTTTGTGCATGATTTTCGCACATGTTTTTTGGACGCGATGGTTTTCGGTCCATGGTATTGGATGCGATGGTTTTTTGGTCCATGGTATTGGACATGATGGTTTTTTCGGTCCATGGTATTGGATGCTTCGGCATGTATAAATATGTATTGTAACATTGAAAGGAATATAATGAAAAATCAAGCTGGTAGTCTCGGTTTTGAGATCCAGTAGGAAATCTCTGTGTATATGTGTTTTATGTGTTATGCTCTCGCATTTTTATTTTTCCTGTGATTTAGAATTCGTATGCAGGTAATTTCTGTACGGGGTTAAAACCTACAGAACATATTCTTACCAAAATATGCCATTTGGATTAATGAATACTGGCTCAACATTTCATAGAGCCATGGATATAGCCTTCAAAGGTTTCATAAATAAAACAATGGTCATATATTTAGATGATATAACCATATATTCGAAGAAGCACAATAATCATTTAAAGACTTAAGACAAATCTTTGAACATTGTAAAAGGTATGGAATTTCTCTAAACCCAAAGAAATCTTTCTTTGCTTTAAGTAAAGGTAAAATTCTTAGGTTAATTGTATCTAAAGATGGCATTCACATAGATCCTGATAGGATAAGAGAAATATTTGAAGTCTCTTTTACTCAACAAAAAATCCATGCAATCTTTCCTATGCCGGATAAATTTTGTTAAAATATCTATCCCTCACTTGTCATGAATTGTTTTACCCCTGCAGTCTATCATCAAGAAAAATTTAGTTTTTAAATGGGGACATATTGAGCAAGAAGCTTTCAATCTTATCAAACATGCAATTATATATTCTCCCTCTTTAGCAACTCCAAATTTTTCTAATCATTTTATTTTACATACTTTTTCTTCTGAAACATCATATGCAGCAATATTGACACAACTCAACGATGAGAAAGTTGAAGCACCGATTTCTTTCCTTAGCTCCAATTTACAAGGTGCTGAATTGAATTACTAAGTTGTTGAAAAGTAGGCTTTCATTGTTTTCAAATCAATCAAACATTTCAGACCTTTCCTTCTTGAAACTCACACTAAAGTAATAGCTTCATTCTCATCTCTGAGAAATTTACTAATGCAAAGAAAATTAGGTGAGAAAAGAGCAAACTGGGTGACATCACTATAAGAATATGACATTGAAATTAGACCAGCTAAAATTGTTAGTGGTCAAGGTTTTTGCAGAATGTCAGCTAGAGCATCCAACTTATCAACATGAGAAGATTCAGGAGATGATATACAAATATATGAGGTAAGCCTCAATGATAATGAATCTAAATATGTTGATTGTAGAATTTTTCTACAAATCAGCTAGCTCTGACACCATATAGAAATTTCACCTGTAGAACAAACCGATATATGCAATGCTCTAAATCATAATACTTGTTCTACCTCTACAAAACATTAGGCTGAAGCATAATCAAAATCATGAGCGACATCAAGTAGAAACATGCATAACTGATCAAGAGAAATAATCACACATAACACAAGATATATCCAGGGGAAAGCACCAGCATAAAACTCCAACCATGTATTATCAGTCAAGTGGAAATCCTCAACACAATACAAAAAGGATCAACTCTCAAGCTATCCTACTCTCTCTATACTCTGATGATCTTCAATCAGAAGATGAAAATCATGGACTACCTAGGCCTCATTATATAGGCTGCAAGTTGGCCTGATCATGCCTGTTGTCACCTCTGGTCCAACTACGTAGTCATAAAAGAAAATAGATTCCTTCCTCATGGAAGGAATACTTACTAGAAATATCCAAGCATCTGATAGTACACTATCCCTCATTTGATCTCAAATGGGTCTCTAATAGAACTGACATGTAACAGCTATCCATGAGTGGATTCTCAGTTATCTAAAATAATAGTTGTCACATGCATGCAAGCATTAACAAACTATATTTTATTATTTTAACAACTTGTTAAAATAATCTAACTGGACTTGACTAGTTAGAACTAAGTCAACTGATTGTCTCATTATAGAACTCATACTTATTCCCTCAAATTAGTGGAGGAAATTAAGGATAAATTCATCTTTCAGTGGGACACCTCATATGCATGCTCACAAAGACTTAAAATTCAAAGTTCCTTAACTAATTAACTCAATTGAATTAATTAATATTTCCAACTGTTGTTAAGACCAAAATTAATTTTACTTCCTATAGATAGACTAGGGACTGCTATAAATAGGAAGGGACCCAAAAATTCTATTTTTAGAACCTTCTATTTTTAGCAGTTTCACCTCTCACCCAATGTGGACAATGACCTCACTGGCCAAACTACTATTTTTAGACATTTGAATGGGGTTCGGATTTTCCACAGTGTTCATGTTTTGTGGTCGACGTTTCGAGTCTGCACCTAGACTCATCATCAGGACATATTTTTAGACATGCTATTTTTAGCATGTCTATTTTTAGCACATTCTAAATTTAACATTTCTTGTTGCACATTTTTCAACACTCCCTCTCAACAAGAAAGGCTTTCTCTCGAACCTAATCCTGTAACTATGGAATGTTCTACATGCAACACATCTACCCCAACTGACCATTCTGTTGGGCTAGGAACATACTTTGATGCTAAAGCTCTACTTACTGCTGACAAGTGTTCCCTGTCTAACATCTGCGCTACTGCAACATCTCCATGCATCTCTCACCATTGCACACCTCTCTGTGCCACCTAGCACTATGCAAAACACTTGTGCCTCTTGCATTGCTGCAACCTGCTACCTATGCATTGTCCTGGGATTCCCTGCACTGTCGCTCTCTCTGTCACTCCATCTGCATTTTTTTCTACCCAATTAGTCAGTTCCTACTACTCAACCCCAGGGATCTTGTAGCAAAGTCGAATCAGAGAGGTTGGGTACCTCAAGGATCCTGCCCCTCCTCCATGGGATGATCATTCTATATCGCCCCACCTCCTACTTGGAGGTATGGCTGCATGTGATCCCTCAGCCCACCTGGCTCGAAGTTTCCCCCTAATGAAGGTCTCTGCATGAGTAGATGTCTCTACTTGATATCCTCTCAACTTCCCCTGTTGTGGCTGCTCCACAACCTCTTGAAGCTACTGCACCAATCGTGGCTCCTCCACAATTGTCTGATACTTCTTCTAGCACTGCATGTTGAGGGGTAACATACTCTCCCTCTCAAACACTAAGTCTGTAACCTTTGCCTTGCTCCTCCAAGATTTGCATGCATCTTGTACCTCAAGTGCATACAGGTTCTTGGCTAGAACACCAATCTATTTCCACTTTCCCGCTATCACGAAATTTTCTAGAAAAAGAGTTGATTTTAAATCAGCGATACCTCCTGTTATGCTCCTATACCAATAGGTGTCATATATCATGATTGACTTGATGAGCTATGTAATATGTTCATACCTTTCGTTGTTGTAAAGGTTTTCCATATTGTCAAAAAATAAAAATAAAAATTAAAAAATGTAAAGAGGGTATACCCTAAAATAAAAATCAAAGGGTAAAATGAATAAGATGGTCAAAAAAGTGAAAGAAAATGAACCCCACCAAAAGAAAGACCAAGGAAAGTGTGCAAGTTTAAATGCTACTACTTTTTACTCTTATGCAATAAACAATTGTGTGCAGCTTGTAATTTATGCCACAATTGATGAACAATCAAATAGCTTAAGCTTGGCTAGTTCATATTTGAATTTTATGATGTAGAAGTAGAGAATAAATATCTGAACAAAAAATGTAATCTTGGCAGATAAGTAGATAGGTAGAGTAAATAAAAAAGAGCTCAACAGTTTAATCTGAGCCCTTGGATGTAATAAGTGTAGATTTGGATAGAAATCATTATGTAAAGGAAAAGGAAGTTGAAGAGGGTTTTCCAGTTTAAGTGCACCCTAATAAAGAAGAAAAAATACTAGGGTAAAGTAGGTAGGGTAGGTAGATAATGTTGCAGAATCATGTGTGATGAATAATGTTTCTAAATGTGTTAATCTTTCATTTTTCATCATAAGGAAAAGCATACACGACATTGAAGACATCACAAGCAAAACAAAGTCACAATGATTAACTCCCCTTCTCATTTTTCCTAATTATTCACTAATTTCCCCTAAGTACTAAGGTATTTGCAAAATTGGAGGGGCTCAGAGCACTTCTCTGACTTCTGGAGGGACCGGACCCTCAACCCAATAATTTAAAAGCCTAAGTACTTAAAAATCATTCAAAAATCATTCACTCACCTTCACAAGCCTTTTGCTAAAGTAAAATCTCATTTTACTTAGGAAAATTGCATATATTGCTCAGGAAAATCCTTTTTTCACTTAAGCCTAAGTTAAATACACTCATTAAATGTCTTTATACTTGGCACTAATTCATTTTATTACCATATTAACTATTAACCTATTTAATCTATAACTCCCGCAAAATTTCACCCTTTCCCGTATTATTTAAATATATGTAAAAACCCTGAAATATTAATATCCCACCCCATTGGTTAATTATAATTGTAAATCATACTTAAATAGGATTAATTAGTTAACCCGTAACTAGTTAACAGCCTAATACCCCCGCTGCATCAATCAGGATTAATTAACCCCCACGGTTAATTAAGAACCCCTCATCCAACCATAACACCCCCGATATGATTAATTAACTCCTAATTATGTTGGGCCTGCCGTAGTTAAACTCTGCCACACCACATCTCCCGTCAGCCATCCGATTGCACCCCCATCATCTGATGGTTGTTATTCATATTGTGTGACCCTTGGTGATTTTGTGTTAACGCGCGATCACCAAGCAATTTTTACACCGTACCACTGCCACACATCAAGCAACCAATGGAATCGCTGGTCTGAGGTCCATTACCGCCCTCCTCCAAAAGCAGTGCAATAGATCCCGCTTACCGCTTGCCTGATACGTAACAAACCATCTACTATTTAGTTTGCACCATATTTTGAAAGTTTGCCTGTTAAAGTTCAAACCCCAAGAACCCAGGTTTTCTTGTTCTTCGCCCATTCTACTATGTAAACTTATGTAACCCATATGCACTACCTGAAGCCTCTGTTAGCTAATTCAAGCATGGTTTACCTTCCGAAAATCATTCTGGACTCACTCCACAGACCTCTTCAACTCAAATGAAACCATTTCGACCTCCCCTGCAAACCAGTGCTTTCTTAACAGTTCGTTTTTTTGTACAGGTGATCAGAAGACCACAGCCTTGGATAAACAGTCTTAATACTAGTCATAAGACCTGTTTACTCCAAGTTTGTTATGAAATCTATTCAAACGGAGATGGAAAATAAAACATACAGTTAAAAGATAAGCAGAGGAAACATGAAATTAAATGATTTAATGTTTAAACAGACAGTAAAAACCTAAACTACACATTGAAGGTAAAAGGACACAGTAAAGAATAGTCAAAGTGTATCAGGGTTAAAGAGTATCAGATTGAAAACCAAGTCAAGTTAATCATCTAGCATGAAGATAAATAGCATAAAAGACAGTTACAAAGCATAGCATAGAAATTCATGTCAAAGTGAAGACAGCTGAAAAAACAAAGCAAGTAAAAAGTAAAAAGTAAACAATAAAAGTAAACATGAAGACATTGAGGGTTAAACAAAGATGAAAACACTTTCACCATCAACAATGAAGTTTATCCAAAGTAAAAGTGAAAAATAGTTGAAGGGAATTCAAGGTCAAAAGATGAAATTAGAGCAAAAATGGTACATTCTTCAGAAATTTCCTGTTTCAGTCATAGTTTTATAGAAATTATTGTGACTAATCCAAGAAGTATTTCGAGAAACTGGAAGAGGTTTTTGTTCCTAACAAGCCAATATACAAAAACATCTCTCACTTTTTACACAGGTATTACCACAAGGGATATAAGTGCATGTCTTCACAGGCTATTTTTCAGTTAGTGCAAAGTCCTGTTTTGACATCTTTTTGCAGAGAATATTGTGAACAGAGGGAGGTGAATTTTGGGAAACTTAGAGAGGTTAATCTCAAAAGCATTCCTATCTACAAAAACCTCTTTCAATTTTTACATATCTATCACGAATTGAGATATACAAGCGTATCATTGGACCCTAAGTTTGTAGAATTTCTGGGGCAGAATGCACAAAGGAAGAATGCAGTTAGTGACTGGGATGCCTCATCATCAACTAAGAGTTGCTATCAAATTTGAATTTCTCTTGTTTTTCACCATAAATCCATAGAAATAGTCGAAATAGATTCATTAGTTTTTAATGTCCTTTATTTAAGTTCTATTAATGTAAATAGTTGGAAACATTTGTGAAACTAATCTTGATATGTTTCAAGATATTTCAGTTTACAATTAGTATAAATACTTCTTCTTTTGAAGTATTTTAGGGGGATTCATATACATTGCTGTAATATTGATTATTTTGGAATAAAGTGCTATTGCACCAACTTTTGTATGTCTTGATGGATAAAGGATTGATGCAAAGGACTTTGCACAGATTTCTCAAATCAAACACTGGATCAATAAGCCTCTATACCTTGTGTTTTAAAGTTTTCCTTGTTTCTTATATAATCTATGTTTCATATCTGAATGATAAATGACAAAGAGTAATTCAGAATATGCTTGATTGCACTCTATTTTCAATCATTATTATTCTCTATGTTTTCTTTTGAATTAGGATAAACAGTGAAATCTTAAGTGCTCCTGTTTTCTAGTTTGTTCATTTTGATTATTTATTAAAGAATACTTAACTTTTGTTTATTAGTAATCATTCAAGTTCCCTATTTAAATAGGCTGAAGGATTCTTAACTGCCCTTCACCCATTTTGAGCCCATTCCATCTATCCCAAGTCTTTATTTGTTCCCTATTTGACCATCTTGCCCTGTGAAACCACCCTTTGTTAAGAAACCAGGTCCAGTTAAGCCATCTTCTTTGACTCCATTAGCCCAATGGCCTAAACTATTTAGTCCTACCCCTCTACTATTGAACCTCACCACCCAAACTCAAACGAACTCATAACTAGCTTAATATCTTTCAAAACCAAGCTAAATCATAAAGAGAGAGCCCTCTTTGGATACAGATTGGCTAGATTCTGTATCTAAAAGTTGGTTTGTGGTTACCTCAGACCTCTTTCCCCTTCTTACAACTTCTGGGAAAATCTGAATGATAACATAGTGGCGAATTCACTGGGGAATGAAAAGTTTGTTTGTTTATTACTATTATTTGCTTGATAAACTATAGATGGAGCCTGAAGTTCGCCAGATAGCCTTTGAATTGCTCTTGCTTTGCAATTGCATATTAGATGAATGCTGCTTCAGTCTATCTTTGGTTTAGTTTATGAATTGAACATCTAATTTCCAAACATTTGACTAGTTCCTCATGTCAAATAAATCTTTAAGAAATTTTAAATCTCATATCTAAAGCCTCTTAAAGAAATCATAGAACTTGTTTTGAAAATTCGTAAAAAAGCAAAATAATCATAAAATACTCAAAATTTGGTTTCCTGGAGAACTAACTTTTTCTTCAGAATTGTTTTATAGGTTTAGATATGATCTATGATGGTGGACAAGGATCAGACACACAAAGGTTAAAATCATCCACCTGGTGACTCCAAAATCAATTTCACAATCAAGACTCCACTGGAGAAATGAACCTGAAAGAACTATGCGAAAAGATTAGGCTTTTAACTTGGATTGTTATCCAAGACATTATGTTCTTTCTCATTGATAAATTTTTTCAATGTATATTGTATTTTAGAGATTATTTTAGATTAAATTTTTATTATTTTCCTTTGAAAAATGTAGATATAAAGTCTCCTTACACATTTGAACAACATTCTTCTAATTCTTATGAAGATCATTTTCTAATTAAGGAGAATCAAAAAATTAAGACTGATCATACAATCCCTGTACATATCCCAGTACCTCATAAAGTTCCTGATAGATATAAGCCCCTCATGTTACCTGCTACACTCCATTGTTTCCCTAATGATTATCCCAAGTATCTCCCTAGGTTTGATGGAGAGAACGATATCACTGCCCAAAAACATATTCAAGCTTTTGAAGATTATCTTAACTTATTTGAAGTAGTTGAAGAGGATGTTAGTATTAGGCTTTTTGCTCTTTCTTTGCAAGACAAAGTCAATAGTTGGTTTAAAACCATGCCTGAGGCAAGCATCTCAAATCTCGAGCAGTTTCTCAAACTCTTCCTTGATAGATGGATAATCAAAGTCAATTTTCTCATAATCATAGAAGAATATAATCAGTTAAAAAGACATCCAGATGAAACAATACAACAATTTTCAGACAGATTTAATCAAGCCTACTATTCAATACCGTTAAATATATGACCTCCTACCGATTTAGCTCTTTTGCATTACCCAAGAGCATTTGATTCAAATATAGAATTTCATCTAATTAAAAGAAACCCCTCAACAATGGAACAGATGCAAAACATGGCAGTAGATGTAGAAGTTAATCTACATATTAGAAGAGAAAAGTTGAAAGTAGAAAAAGAGGAAAAACTCGACATTTTGATAAAGAGAACATAGGAAATGATACATAAGATCACAATGAAAGTTGAATGTTTTGTTCAAAATAACCATGACACATTTGTTTCACAGAATGAAGAGGTTGACACCTATGAACAAATCCATGTTAATTCCAACTACCATAAATATGAAGATAGAGTTATAGAACAATATGTGGAGAGGAAATCTGATGATCTAATATGTATGTTAGGTGACATTACTTCATATGATGATGTGCCTAAGCTTGATCAATATAATAATTATTATGTTTCTCAAATCCAAATTAACCTTGCAGAGGAATCAGAAGCTAATTTGAGGAATAAGGAAGTTCAAGTTCAACAGCTTGAAAATAGTGATCAGCTTGTTCATCTCAGCTATGAGAATGAGGAGGAAAGTGCAGAAAATTTTGAAATCTGTGAAGGAACTTTACCATTTTGTTTTTCTTCATTTCAATTTATCAGGAATAATTATCATGCAATTAAAAATAAAATGTCAACAAGTCTTGATATTAACTATCTAGAGGACAATAAAATCTTTGTTCAAGACTTCTCATATCTAGATTTGCAGCCCCAAAATGCCATTGAATGTCAGGTTGCAGAAGAAGACTTGGAAGCCAGAACATATGATCAAATGATCCAAGTTGATTCCCTGCCTCTTTGTTTTGAATCATTTCAATTTTTAAAGGAAATTTGGTATAAATTTTTTAAAGAAAATGAGGAGCATCTTGTAGAAAGCTATGAAGTTCCATTTGAACCTATATGTAATAAGTCGCAACAATCCTTCGAAGTTATTTATGATCTAATAGTTGATAGGTTGAATGATGAATGCAATCATAATTTTTCTCCATTAATAGACTATGAGAGTCAAAATCAAGATGATAATAGTTTCACCATACAGACACTACAATCAGTAGAAATATCATCACAAAGAGCAGTTGAAAACATGCCAGGTGAGAAAGATAAAAGTGATATTTCAATTTCATGGCATGCAAGACATACACAACAAATGTACAATTGTTTGAATCAGTTCAAGAATAGTGTATATATGTTACAAGATCCTTTTGTACAATTTCTAGATCCAATAAAGGAGATAAAAAATTTCCTTATCTTCTCAAAGGTTAACAAAGCTATATTTGATTGTAAGATCTCAATTTTAAACACCAACAAGCACAAGCAACAAAGGTCACCAATGTATATGATGCTTGAGTGGTTACATTGGTTGTTTCATTTTACCTAACTAGCAGTCATAAATTTGATTAGAGTAAGTAGGTAGGATTTCAGTTTGATTTAATTCAGTTTTTAGTAGATTATGAAATAAATTTTAGTAGATTATGAAACAAATCCTTAAATATTTGAATCTAATCAAAAGGCCCTAAGATCTTGATGAGTTTACCAATTTGGTTTGAAGGTTGCAGCACCTTTTAGTTTCAAGTCAGATCTCAAGTTGTGCAGGAAAAGGTTAAAAATATTTTTGATAAAAAAACCAAGACTGAAGATTCCTACCTAAGTTACAAGGTGCTCAAGTGGGATTCAAGAAGGAAGAATAAAGGTTTTGTGTTGATTGGATGGTAATATTGTGAACTTGAAGCCCAAAGAGAAGGCCCTAAGCTCCAGAAACATTACTATCATACATACAAATAAAGCAACAAGAAGAAGATTCCATAGTTCAGTCAAAATCATTCGAAAGCCATCTGACATGTTGTTCTTGACTTTCCACCAGGAAAAGCCATCCCCAAGTGGAGCCATTGTTATGCTCCTATACCAATAGGTGTCATATATCATGATTGAATTGATGAGCTATGTAATATTTTCATACCTTTCCTGGTTGCAAAGGTTTTCCATATTGTCAAAAAATAAAAAAAATAAAAAAATGTAAAGAGGGTATATCCTAAAATAAAAATCAAAGGGTAAAATGAATAAGATGGTCAAAAAAGTGAAAGAAAATGAACCCCACCAAAATAAAGACCAAGGAAAGTGTGCAAGTTTAAATGCCACTACTTTTTACTCTTACACAATAAACAATTGTGTGCAGCTTGTAATTTATGCCACAATTGATGAACAGTCAAATGTCTTAAGCTTGGCTAGTTCATATTTAAATTTTATGCTATAGAAGTAGAGAATAAATATTTGACCAAATAGTGTAATCTTGGCAGATAAGTACATAGGTAGAGTAAAGAAAAAAGAGCTCAAAAATTTAATCTGATCCCTTGGATGTAATAAGTGTAGATTTGGATAGAAATCATTATGTAAAAGAAAAGGAAGTTGAAGAGGGTTTGCCAGTTTAAGTGCACCCTAATAAAGAAGAAAAAATGATAGGGTAAATTAGGTAGGGTAGGTAGATAATGTTGCAGAATCATGTGTGATGAATAATGTTTCTAAATGTGTTAATCTTTCATTTTTCATCATAAGGCAAAGGCATACACAACATTGAAGACATCACAAGCAAAACAAAGTCACAATGATTAACTCCCCTTCTCATTTTTCCTAATTATTCACTAATTTCCCCTAAGTACTAAGGTATTTGCTAAATTGGAGGGGCTCAAAGAATTTCTCTGACTTCTGGAGGGAGCGGACACCTAGCCTAATAATTTAAAGCCTAAGTACTTAAAATTCATTCATAAATCATTCACAAATCATTCACTCACCTTCACAAGTCTTTTCTTAAAGTAAAATCTCATTTTACTTAGGAAAATTGCATATATTTCTCAGGAAAACCCTTTTTTCACTTAAGCCTAAGTTAAATACACTCATTAAATGTTTTTATACTTGGCGCTTTATTCATTTTATTACCATATTAACTATAAACCTTTTTAATGTATAACTCCCGCACAATTTCACCCTTTCCCGTATTATTTAAATATATGTAAAAACCCCGAAATATTAATATCCTGCCCCATTTGTTAATTATAACTGTAAATCATACTTAAATAGGATTAGCTAGTTAACATGTAACTAGTTCACAACCTAATCCCCTTGCTGCATCAATCAGGATTAATTAACCCCCACGGTTAATTAAGAACACCTCATCCAATCATTACACCGCCGATATGATTAATTAACTCCTAATTATGTCGAGCCTGCTACAGTTAAACTCTGCCACACCACATCCCCCGTCAGCCATCTGATCGCGCCCCCATCATCCGATGGTTGTTATTGATATCGCATGACCCTTGGTGACTGCGCATTAACACACGATCAACAAGGGGTTTTTACACCGTACCATTGCCACACATCAAGCAACCAATAGAATCGTTGGTCTGAGGTCCATTACCACCCTTCTCCAAAAGTGGTGTGAAAGATCCCGCTTACCGCATGCCTGCTACGTGACAAACCATCTACTATTTAGTTTGCACCATATTTTGAAAGTTTGCCCATTAAAGTTCAAACCCCGAGAACCCAAGTTTTCTTGTCCTTCGCCCATTCTACTATGTAAACTTATGTAACCCATCTGCACCACCTGAAGCCTCTGTTAGCTTATTTGAGCATGGTTTACCTCCTGAAAATCATTATGGACTCACTTCACAGACCTCTTAAACTCAAATGAAACCTTTTCGACCTCCCCTGCAAATTAGTGCTTTCTTAACAGTTCGTTTTGTTGTACAGGTGATCAGAAGACCACAGCCTTGGATAAACAGTTTTAATATTAGTCATAAGACCTGTTTACTCCAAGACTGTTATGAAATCTATTCAAATAGAGATGGAAAATAAAACATACAGTTAAAAGATAAGCAGAGGAAACATGAAATTAAGTGATTTACTATTGAAACAGACAGTAAAAACCTAAACTACACATTGAAGGTAAAAGGACACAATAAAGAACAGTTAAAGTGTATCAGGGTTAGAGAGTATCAGATTGAAAACCAAATCAAGTAAATCAGCTAGCATGAAGATAAATAGGATAAAAGACAGTTACAAAGCATAGCATACAAATTCATGTCAAAGTGAAGACAGTTGAAAAAACAAAGTGATAAAAGTAAAAAGTAAAAAGTAAACAGTAAAAGTAAACATGAAGACATTGAGGGTTAAACAAAGATGAAAACACTTTCACCATCAACAATGAAGTTTATCCAAAGTAAAAGTGAAAACTAGTTGAAAGGAATTCAAGGTTAAAAGATGAAATTAGAGCAAAAATGGTACATTCTTCAGAAATTTCCTGTTTAAGTAATAGTTTTACAGAAACGATTGTGACTAATCCACGAATTATTTCAAGAAAGTGGAAGAGGTTTTTGTTCCTAATAGGCAAATCTACAAAAACCTCTCTCACGTTTTACAGAAGTATTACCAAAAGGAAGATAAGTGCATGTCTTCACAGCCTATTTTTCAGTTAGTGCAAAGTCTTGTTTTTGACATCTTTTTGCAAAGAATATTGTGAACAGCTGGAGGTGAATTTTGGGAAACCGAGAGAGTTTATCTCACAAACATTCCTATCTAACAAAAAAAAATTCACTTTTTACATATATATCACGGATTGAGATATAAAAGTGTATCATTGTACCCTAAGTTTGCAGAATTTCTGGGGCAGAATGCACAAAGGAATGATGCAGTTAGTGACTGGGATGCCTCATCATCAACTAAGAGTTTCTTTCAAATTCGAATTTCTCTTGTTTGTCACCATAAATCCATAGAAATAGTCCAAATAGATTCATTATTTTTGAATGTCCTTTATTTAAGTTCTATTAATGTAAATAGTTGGAGACATTTGTGAAACTAATCTTGATATTTTTTTCAAGATATTTCAGTTTACAATTAGTATAAATACTTATTCTTTTGAAATATTTTAGGGGGATTCATATACATTGTTGTAAGATTGATTATTCTGGAATAAATTTCTATTGGACCAACTTTTGTATGGCTTGCTGGATAAAGGATTGATGCAAAGGACTTTCCATAGATTTCTCGAATCAAATACCAGATCAATAAGTCCTCTATACCTTGTGTTTTAAAGTTTTCCTTGTTTCTTATATAATCTATGTTCATATCTGAATGATAATCGAAAAAGAGTAATTCAGAATATGCTTGCTTGCACTCTGTTTTCAATGATTATTATTCTCTATGTTTTCTTCTGAATTAGGATAAACAGTGAAATCTTAAGTGCTCCTGCTTTCTAGTTTGTTCATTTTGATTATCTATTAAAGAATACTTAATTGATATTTATTAGTAATCATTCAAGTTCCATCTTTAAATAGGCTGAAGGATTCTTAACTGCCCTTCACCCATTTTGAGCCCATTCCATCTATCCCAAGTCTTTATTTGTTCCCTATTTGACCATCTTGCCCTGTGAAACCACCCTTTGTTAAGAAACTAAGTCCAGTTAAGCCATATTCTTTGACTCCATTAGCCCAATGGCCTAAACTATTCAGTCCTACCCCTCTGCTATTGAATCTCACCACCCAAACTCAAACGAACTCATAACTAGCCTAATACCTTTCAAAACCAAGCTAAATCATAAAGAGAGAGCCCTCTCTAGATATAAAGTAGCTAGATTTTGTATCTAAAAGTTGGTTTGTGGTTATCTTGGACCCCTTTCCCCTTCTTACAACTTCTAGGAAAATCTCAGTGATAACACCTCCCTCATTTAAACTCCGATTCAACCAATTTCTTTTTTTGATTTTGGGTATTTTTCCGCAAGGAATCCAAATCTGCTATTTATTTGTGAAATTTTTGTACAAAATTATTTAGATCTGCTCTGCAAACTCTCAACCCAAAACTCAAAACTTTGAAATCTCCTCTCAGTATATTGTTCTTGCTTGATCACTTGTGCTCTGATAACATGTAGAATTTTTCTACAAATCAGCTAGCTTTGATACCATGTAGAAATTTCACCTGTAAAACAAACCGATATATGCAGTGTCCTAAAGCATAATACTTGTTCTAGTTCTACAAAACATTAAGCAGAAGCATAGTCGAAATCATGAGCAACATCAAGTAGAAACATGCATAATTGATCAAGATAAATAATCACACATAACACAAGATATATCCAAGGGAAAGCAACAGCATAAAACCCCAACCATGTATTATCAATCAAGTGGAAATCCTCAACACAATACAAAAAGAATCAGCTCTCAAGCTATCTTGCTCTCTCTATACTCTGATGATCTTCAATCAAAATATGAAAATCATGGACTACGTAGGCCTCATTATATAGGCTGTAAGTTGGCCTGAACATGCCTGTTGTCACCTCTGGTCTAACTACGTTATCATAGAAGAAAATAGATTCCTTCCTCATGTAAGGAATACTTACTAGAAATATCCAAGCATATGATTTTACATTGTCCCTCATCTGATCTCAACTGGGTCTTTAACAGAACTGACATGCAACAGTTATCCATGAGTGAATTCTCAGTTATCTAAAATAATAGTTGTCATATGCATACAAGCATTAACAAACTATATTTTATTATTTTAACGACTTGTTAAAATAATATAACTGGACTTGAATAGTTAGAACTAAGTCAACTGATTCTCTCATTATAGAACTCATACTTATTCCCTCAATCAGTAGAGGAAATTAAGGATAAATTCCTCTATCAGTGGGACAACTCATATGCATGCTCACAAAGACTTCAAATTTGAATTTCCTTAACTAATTAACTCAACTGAATTAATTAATTAATATTTCCAATTGCTATTAAGACCAAAATTAATTTTACTTCCTATGGATAGACTAGGGACTACTATAAATAGGAAGGGACCCAGAAATGTTATTTTTAGAACTGTCTATTTTTAGCAGTTTCACCTCTCACCGAATGTGGCCAATGACCTCACTAGCCAAACTGCTATTTTTAGACATGCTATTTTTAGCATGTCTATTTTTAACACATTCTAAATTTAACATTTCTTGTTGCACATTTTTCAACACTAATATCATCTTTTATTTGAAAAATGGATATGCCCCTATGCATCTCAGTTACAAAAGAAAAAGGGCTTTGAGATTAAAAGCTAAACAATATGAAATCATCAATGATGTTTTGTTCACGAAGAATTATGATTTTGTTTTACTTAGGTGCCTTGAAAAAATTGAGGTAGAAAAGGTTCTACAAGAACTCCATGATGGACTAGCTCGTGGACATTTTTGAGGAGACACAACAACACATAAAATCTTGCATGTTGGTTATTATTGGTCAAACTTGTTCAAATATGCACACGAATATGGAAGGAAGTTTAAAACTTTTCCAACAATTGCTGGAAGACAAAGGAAACCCGCTTTTCCATTACAGTCGATCGACACTAAACAACCATTTGAACAATGGGGACTAGACCTAATAGGTGATATCGTTCCTCACTCTTCAAAGAAACATAGATATATCCTTACAACAACCGATTACTTCATTAAGTGGGTGGAAGAAAATACACTAAAGATGGCCAATTCTGAAAACATTATTGAATTTATTGATCAATTTATTATTACTAGATTTGGCCTACCAACTGCCCTCATGTTTGACAACGCATCCTATTTCACAAGCAATGCTATGAAAAAAATTTGCTTTCAAAAGAGTATTTAAACTTAAATATTTTTCTAACTATTATCCTCAGGGAAATGGTTTAGTTGAATCAACAAATAAAAATATCATAAGGATCACTGATCACTGTCAAAGAAACTGGCATAAACCTTTACCATTTTCTCTAAGGGAAGATCAAATAACACAAAAGGCCTCTATAGGCACTTCCCTTTTAATCTGATCTATGGGAAATAAGTTGTCCTTTCTACAAATGTAACTATTCCCTCTCTATCCCTAGTTCAATTTATTGAAGAAACTCCTTCCTATTCTGTGCAATTAAAGCAATCACATATCCTCAAACTCGAAGAAGAAAGAGAGAAAGCCAAAATCATACATGCACATCATCAACAATTAGTTAAATCTTTCTTTGATGCAAATTATGTAAGTCCTAAATTTTTTCAACTTGAAGATATTTTATTGAAGTGGGATAAAGCACAGGACGAGAAAGGTAAGCATACCAAATTCCAAACAATGTGGCTTGGCCCATTTAAGATTGCAAAACAAATAAGCCCATCAACATTTCTATTGCAAGATTTATTAGGCAAGAGAGATTCTCTGCGTATGAATGGGTAGGTCTTGAAGGAATATTTTTCATAGAAGATAACCTCTTCTATCCCTTGTACATTATTTCCTTTAATTTTCCTAGGAAAATAAAGGTTAAATAGTATTTTACTTTTGGCCTTACAAGAAAATTTCTCATCAAATATTTTTGATTTTTCGCTTGTATTTGTAGAGATTGTTAAGGAAATAATTATAACATTTGAAAATAATCTAAGCTCTATCTCTCTAAAATCTTCTTGTTTCCACCAAAATTATTTATTCTTTGTGAAACCCCAACTTTATAAAAATACTTTTGTTCTATTATCAGTCAAGAAAAGTATCTCTAACAAAGTAAAGACTCTCTGTAGATAAACACCTTTAAATCTATAATTGTCATCCAGAAACTCTTAAGGAGTCAATGATTCTCCCCATCTAGTAAAATTTTCTCTTTTTAGAGTGTAATTCTAAAATATACTAAAACTTAAAAGATAAGAGGTCTCATCAAGAGTCGGCTTACCATGTTCATAGGGAAATAATAGACTGACATTACCAATACTGCACATCAAAATAAGGTAATATCTTGAGATTATTTTAATAAAAAAACAAGGGGGTCTCACCACGAGAAAACGTTTTCAGTTGAATTACAACCAATGAGTAGCATTATCCCTATTTGTATAGCAAACCAAGAAAATTACTTTTAAGTAGTAAAAAAAAAATTAGAAAAAAATAAACTATTTAAAAAGGAAAAGAAGAGAATAAGTATATGATTTTGAATTTATCTCTAAAAAGTTCACTCTTATCTCTATGGGATACTGAACCATTGATGGTTAAAAGGTAACAAATGAGTACATCTAAAAGCTAATCTCCAAGAGCCCCCTACTTTATCTTTAAACTAAGTAAAGACTGCTATAGACAAACGAATTTTCATCATGAAGAGGATATCAAATGAATGGTAATTAGGCCAGTTTGTTTTCTTACTCAGAGAAATGTTACTTATCTTAAATTTCATGTAATTCCTGTTTCCCAAACTATCTTTATTTTGGAAGTTGTAGAAGTTTCACAATTATCAAAGGTAACTGGTTATTCTAGTGAATTGTCAATTTTTGTATTGTTCAACAATCCCCTGCCCTGACCCCCCCTCCCCTCCCATTTATTGATTTAATAGTTAACATTCTATTAATAAATAGGGACCCTTTAAAAGTTTTCATAAAACTTGGCAAATGAGAGCTTCTTTTTTTTAACTGTTAGTAATAAAATTTTGTATAAACTTAAGATATCAAGCCAAAATCCCTTTATGACTGAGAATTATCACTTAATCGCAAATCACTGGACCTTGCATAACAAAGGTTAATTGACAATCAGAATCTACGAATTGCGATAAAAGGGACCACCATAGTAGACTTATGGTAGCATTAGACTTTTCATTAAATCTAAGGCTTAAAACATTTCTTACTAAATAAAGTACTTATTGCAATCGCATAATGACATTCATAAAAACACAAAACGAACAAAACCTTAAGGATATGTGATTTGTGTTATTGTGATATGATAATTCATACACTCATCACATCGCAGCTTTTACAAAAATTCCAAACTTGTGAAACATTAAAAATTTGTGAAATGCAATGTGATCTGAACTTGATAGAATTATGAAAACTACTATAACTTAAATCAAGTCTAGAACATAGTAAACAACTACTTTATGCAATTATTATTCATTTAAGTGAAATGCACTCAAAAGGATAAAAGGCATGCCACTCGCATCGCACATTGCAAAATAATAAATGGTTTCAAAATTACCCATAAGTAATATTGCAATATTGTGATTTGCGATATTGCGATAATTACCATTAATCGCAATCACATCCTTTAGATGCATCAACTTGAAGTACCACTTACCAATTTGCGATGTGATGGTTTAAATGACTCATAAAGGAGATAATGAAAATACCTTAGTGCGTAGTTAATGAGTTTTAATGGCATTTATGTTTAAAACGGCTCAACGAGATTTTATATCATTCATCTATATTTTCAAATAAAATCATCTTCCTTTTCATCTTTCAGAATTAACTGTGTCATTACATTTTCACTATTATTTTCACTCTGTATGTTTCTCTCATAATCTCTATTGCTCAATTTTGGGAAACCTCCAAAGGAAAAACGTTTGAAAAGATGGTAAAGAAAGGAAAAGCTACTATGCTTGAGAAATCGGACATGGCCCCACTCTTCTTTGATACCACCTACAACAAAGACGTAGGGACCACATTGTGGGAAGCCATGTATAACTTACTCGAGGGAGAAAAACCAAGGCCACTAGAAACTAAGGCAATAGTTGACCCGAAGTATCATCTGAGGCTTCCTACTTTGAGGCAGCATGTTCATTTCTACACAGAATAGCTGCAACGCCCAAGATATTACCATACACAAATATGGTGAAATGGATAATTGATAATGTGAATATTTCAGATAGGACTTTCAGAAATTCAAAACATGAGATTATGGGGTCTTTCATGCTAGAAAATGTGTGCCATATGTACCATCTACCAGAGCCTCAAAAGCTCTATGATAAAGATTGCCTTGAACATTTTTCGAAAGAAACCGAGGACCCACTACTACATGTAGGGGGGTTTTAAGACAATATTTGAGTCAATTGTCTTAACTTAAGACAAAAAGAAACTTGTGTATTGTCTTTAAGCGGGTGTCTCAAAATATAATGTCTCAAAAATTTGTCTCTATAAAGACAATATGGAACACATATTATTATTGTCTCTATAAAGACAAGAATTATTGTCTATTAAGAGACAATTTCATTTTTCTCTCTAGAGACAATTTCATTTGTCTCTCTAGAGACAACTTCATTTATGTCTCTTTAGAGACAATTACATTTTTGTCGTTTTAGAGACAATATAAAAAAAAATATTTAAAAAAATGAATAAAATCATTTTGAATGTTCTTTCAAAGTAGTTTCACATTCAAAGTTCCCAAATATTGATTTTAATTACCTTAAATCTTTGTTGTTTATGGATACCAATAGAATAAAAAATAGATAAATCCATTATTTTTAACACTAACAACAAAGTAATTTTAAATCTAAATGAAGAAACAATTCTGGAAAGCAACATTGAAAATAATAAGGCAACACACTTATATTTTCTAAAAATGCATTCACGTCATTTGAACATGCAAGATCCTCAGTTGGAACTTCATTATAAGACATAGCATGAATCAAAAAGAAAATGTTCTAGATTTATCCATCCTACAAGAGGGTTTACTCTCTAACATAGAAATTCAAAGTTTCAATCACATTAAATAGTGGAAGTTAAATTCATATCTTGTTGTTAAACCACAATTTCAATACCCTTGTATAATTGGAATTGGCTTCCTTGATAAAAAAAGAATTGTAATAATGTATATGAATTTGAATTTACAATTGATTGGAAATTCTGTCTTCATGAAGGTTTTACAAAAGATGAAAAATTGACATAGGTCTTGGCAACATGATATAGGCCAATTCTCAATCTATTGGTGACCTACATAATTATCTTCTCTGCTATTGGCTTTCACAATTCGAGTTGGATCCATCTCCTATTGCAGCCCAAGAATTGCAGCAATTGGTATCCAAATTGGTGGTGATATATTTCCCAAGGAAGCTTCATTTCCAATGAATCTAATTTAGGTAATGAACTATTATGATCAACTTCATAACAGGCTAAAGTTGCAGAAAAGTCTCTACCACTAGATTTTTTCTCGGCAGTTAATCATTTCTTGGAGGCACACCAAACCAGCCATCCTTCTTCATGTTAAGAATAAAATAATAAATTTCTGTAAGGCAAGTTTTATACCATTGCTCAACCATTTCCAAGAGAGCTACTTACTGAAATAAAATAAAATAAATGTAGTGCATACTTGAAATGGAAATGTGTGCACTCTTAGTATTTCTTCATTATCACTTGCCTTGCCTTGCCTAATTCCCTGGAGCACCTGCAAATCCAATTACAGTCATTTTATCTTTTTTATAATAAAAACCCCTACCATCTTTATAATAATTAATAATTGAAATAATAATAAAATTCTAAAAACTTATTAAACTGTCAATATAAAAATGGATCAAAAACAAAATCAATATACTCTTTAATATAAGCATAAACTTTAATGATGGTACCATCTCTATTTTTGGTTGGTAGCATTGTTTGTTCTGAATCAAAGCCCAAAAATGTCGTATATACTAGTGAAAATACTAGGTAAGTTTCAAACCCTTTTAAAATGAAAGTACATCACCTATTTTTCTCTACAGTGGGATGGGAAGTATTTGAAAAATCCTATTAGAAGAGTGAACAAAATCTCTGACTAAAACTTGCAGAATCTCAATCAACATTAATACCCAACAATCATATGGGATTTTCCCTAAATGAGGAGATAGGGGAGAGAGAAGTGAAGTCTTCCACCTAGCCAGATGATGTGATATCAAGTAGTGATTGAACTGGAAAACATCGAACGGAGAAGAGGCAAGTTGGTTCAAAACATAATACATGTCCTCCTTCCCAGCGGACTACTCAACTGGATGGTACTCTAGCTATTGCAGTAAATCACAGAGAGAACTCTCCCACAAATGCCATTAATTATTACAATAATGAGTTGGGAAGCATGAAAAAATGAGTTCGAGGAAGGGAGGTTGAGCAGAATGAATCTTCATTCAAAAGGGCTGGTGGTTTGCATTCCCTTGGAGTGTTAGTAGTGCGAAGTATCACCAATTTGGTCTACTAGTAATTTCTGTAAAAGGTGAAAAGACGGGACGATAAGATTTTTTAAATTGTTAAAATAATATGAGGAATGCATTTGTAAATATGTATGCCATATATATTGACAAATTTAAATTTTAGTGGTGTATAATTGTTCACTCTTATGTATTGTAGTCTTATGCATACAAGTGATGGCTTCAAGGTGGTTGCCCTGGGGTAACTAGTTTAGAATTCTACATGCATCTTTTGAATGAAAATGCAATATAATATAAATATACACATAAATATAAAATAGCTTCTCCTATGACAATCTACTTATGAGGTTTTTTAGTAAATGACACTCCCACTCTGCTGCATGCTCTCGCAACTTATGTTGAAATAAATTTAATAGAAGAGTGAATTAGAGATATATCATAATATCTATAACTTCAAGTAACATAAACGATATGGGTATGCTGAAGGATAAATCCTTTAACCACAGTGAAGGAAAAACATGATGAAAAATTGCCCAATCAAGAATTTTAAGGAGCAGTTTGCAACAATTAATAAATCTATCACATAGGAAGATGCATCTTCCAAGCTACAAATATCCACAAATAGCATATGGTGGGAACATACAAAAGTCAATTACTATCAACAATTTCAATTATAAAAGTCAATAATTCCAACAAATAACTAGATCTGATAAGTTTGCTTAGATAGTTCGATTTAGGATAATTTAACATCCTCTAATAACATTTCCCAATAATGGCAAATGCCCTTACAATTTCTTTCTAGACTATTGAATCCCTTCCATTACCTTTTGATTCCTTTTAAGATCACTAATACACAAGTCAGATTAGAGGGCTTCGTGTTGCTTTCAACACATCATGCATCCAATGAATAGACATCCACCACTACATGCAATTTTTTGGACACGCACTCATTAAATGGTCAACATACTCTTCGAAGGAAAAGTTGTGTCCATCGAGATCCATCTTGGTTCTTTATCCCACGAACATATACTAGACGGCTGGCAATGCTAGTTTGATTTTATATAAAATCAAAATGGGAACATCAACCCTCCATAGAGAAAACACAAACAAATTTAAACATAGAGAAATCTTTGAATAGCTTTAAAACTGTCAGATGCACCATCATATTGTATACTCACAAACAAATTCCAAGTTTAAACATATCATTCTAGATTCCAAATTTAAACCTATCATTCCAGGTTAATATATAAGTATCCTTGGCCATTATAGTATTAAAATTGAGTAACTTAGAGAACATACATAAGCACTTCATTTTTACTCCTAATTACACAACCTGAAAACCATGATGATGTAATATCATTATGATGTTAATGGTTTCTTCCTTTATATTTATATTAAAGGAGATTGAAACTAGCCCAACAACAATGCGTCAAATCTACCCTATATTGCCTCGGTAAATTGCAAATCAAATAAAGCCAACTCAGAACAATTTCTTTAGTATTAATACTGTTTAAACCCTTGAAAGTTGAGAGAATCAATAATGCATATTCATTTTCACATCGCCACAGTTTTTTCTTTATTCATTACTAATGTTATTTTTTTTTAACTCTTAAAAGCCAAGAAAAAGGAATAATGTGTACTTGTTTGCCTAGAGTTGATGGCTTGAGGACAGAGACTTTGCTCTGTTGTTTTTAACTCTTAAAAGTCTTAGAAATGAAGTAATGTGTACCTATTTTCCTGGAGCTGATGGCTTGAAGACAGGAACTCTGCTCCACCTTTCACATTTGTTGTCTCGCATGAGCTGGCTGACTCAGCTCACCCTTGTAATAGATAATGTTCAATTTGGAACATGCAATATTGCAAGCGTAATCATACTCACATACTAGCAAACAAATTCCAACTTCAAACGTATAAGTTGATGTAAAAGCATCCTCAGCCATTGTAATATTAAAATTACGTACTCCTAAGTTGTACTAAACGAAAACCTTAAAATAATCATGCTGTAATATCATTATAATATTAATGGTTGTCAGCCGGGTTTCTTGGTTTACATTAAAGTAGAATGAAATCAATCCAATATCATGTCAAATCTACTCTATATTGCTTGAATAAACTGCAAACCAAACCAGGCCAATATTTCCTCAGAAAGATTTATAATAAAACAATTTCTATAGTATTAATACTATTTAAACCCTTAAAATGATAAAAGGAAATGATGCATATCTGGTTGCCCAGAGCCAGTGGCTGAGGAAAGGAACTCAGTTGATTTGTCTTTATTCAGCACTAATGTTGCTTTTAACTCTTAAAAGCTGAGAAAATGGAATATTGTCTACCTGTTTGCCTAGAGTTGATGACTTGAGGACAGGAACTCTGCTCTATAAATTAGTGATTTGAAAAGGAATCAAAAGGTAATGGAAGGGATTCAATAGTCTAGAAAGAAATTGTAAGGGCATTTTCCATTATTAGGAAATGGCTAATAGAGGATGTTAAATTATCCTAAATCCAACTATCTAAGAAAACTTATAAGATCTAGTTATTTGTTGGAATTATTGACTTTTGTATTCAATTACAGTAGTAGTTACAAACTCAAATGAAGTAGAAATAATTTCAGGACATTAATACACAAGGGTGTATATGAAAGGACTCAGATTTTAAGCCTCATAAATGAATTCTGTGGAGAAAAATGAGTCTTTGTTTGGAAGCAGCTATCCTTACTGGCCAACAATTAAAATTTAAAATGGTTATTGAGGAATAATAGAGGCATCTGTTAAGGTTTGAAATGGCTATTGAAGAATAATAGAAAAAGAGTTGCATAGACTCTATTCCTACCTCTAAACAAAAAATTTATGTGGAAAGGCATTGTGAAAGCAACCAAGGTGAGGAAATATTGATGGTAGTAATTCATGTAACAATGAATAGATAGTTTATAAAGATGGGTAGTGAGCACCATGAACGTCTGTGTCGGTAACAGCTGGATAAAGAGAATGGTGGAGCGAATTAAAAGCATATATCATATGAATATTGGGCTTCGAGTGGCATGAAGAGTTGGTTATGCTACCAAAAAATATTGATAAATTTCCAACCCAAAATTCAAGGAGTAGTTTGTAGCAATTAATCAGTCTATCGCGTATGATGGATAAAGTAAAAAGAATAGACATATTGCAAACTCAAAGTTCAAGGAGCAGTTGGGAGCAATTAATCAGTCTATCATAGATGATGATAGATCTTCTAACTTGCAAGTATCCCAAAGGAGCAGCCAGTGAGAACAACAGTAGCAAGTGCAAAAACAGATGGACCGGATGCATTTTCAGAAAACTTGGGGGAAATTAATGCACAAGCGTTATATGAAAGGACACAGATGTTGGCACTCCCTAGTAAATGTTGTGTACCAAAATCATTAGAGCAGAATTGCCTCATTTCTTGGTTGTTATATTGATCATGTTGCAGTGATCTTACCCAAAATAATACTCTATCTGCAGCTATGGAATCTGGAATCGTATTTTGATGTATGGATGTATATTTTTCGGTTGTTTTGTGGAGAAACAAATAGTACTAGATTTTTTGGGTTTTTTTTTTATTTGTTTGTGGCGTCATTTTCACTTCTGAAGCAATAGATCCATAATTCCAGCATTAACTTATAGGTTATGGAAAAGTGTAACATTGAAAAGAGTTGAGAATACATACACAGTTTCCTTCTTAGGTGGGGTTGCTAAAGGTGGTTCCGGGTACTTTTCCTCCAATATATGGGTCATAACATCGGAGTCTGGAATCCACTTATAATCAAGCTTGATGACAGGAACTTTTCCTTGAGGGTTCATATGAAAAAACCTATGCACCAACATCTTCAACTTACCTCCCCCTAATTTCTTGCATAAACATAGGCACAGTCTCATACTCGTAATCAGTTTTAACCATAGCCATAAACGAATAGCCTACAATGAAAACGAAAAATAATATATGGGCCTCGGAACCAGAAAGTTACCAGTCAGGTTTGTTACTGGTATCAATGAACTTCATGTTGCATGGGACTTGTTTTTCCTCGAGAGTAAGAAAAACCCTCTAGTTAAAGGGACTTGCTCAAAGATGTGTTCAATACATTAAGCTTTACTTCATACATTAAAATGATTGAAATGCATTGATAGACGACAAATTGTTTGACAAATAAATATGAAATAAAGGCTAAGAAATGCAACATTGAATCGTTCTGCTAAAAAAGGGGAAAATGATAGGAAAATTACTTACAGTCCCCAAGGACCTGTGCAAAGATGTGTTCAATACATTAAGCATTACTTCATACATTAAAATGTCAGAAATGCATGAATACACCACAACAAATTGTTTGACAAATAAAGATGAAATAAAAACCGAAGAAAACAGGAAATGCAAGATTGAATAGTTCTACTAAAACAAGGGAACATGATAGGAAAAAATTTTTACAGTCCCCAAGCTTATCAGGTACACCTGTGGTAGCCTTAACACAAACTTCCACTACTTTATCCATGCTCACAATTCGTGTACTACCAATCTTCCTCCTCTTAAGCAAGACCTTAGATCTAACCCCTTTCTCGCCAAACAAATAGGTACCCAAGATCACAACTAAAGGCTCTATGATACAACACCAGTGATTCTAGAGAGTCACAACGCAGATCTTTTGCCACAGCGAGCGACGAAGTGGAAGCTACACTAAGCATGGATATCATAGCCATCTCTGACTTATTTAAATAGACCTCACTCTCATAGGTTTCCATCCTCCCTTTTTTTATGACACTCACATCTAACACAGGATAGATTTTGTCATAATATCATAAACATTGGTGCAAATATTTGAATCCAAAAATATAGAGCATTGACTGTTGAGTTCCATATATGTAACTGTGCATTCAAATGTAGAATATCAACACATAATGATTAACAGAGAAAAGAATCATTCACTAAGAAATAGACAATGCAACAATGTACCCATCTAGACTCTGAAAATACAAAATAAAAGAAAGGTTGTCAGTAAAAAGGCTAAGACTATCAACACAAACCCATTTAGCAATAGATCAATATAATGCATACCCCTCCCAGATGCAGCACTCTAGATGTGTGACCTATAAAGCTATCTTATCTTAACCATATATGGATATTTCCATAAGGCCAGCTAGTCTTGGCTAAATCAATGTGAGAAGATAATACCCTTGTGCTCATTCTTGAAGGAGGACAATTTGCTTAATGGATATGCATGAGATACATGTTAAAAGAACCAGCCACATATTTACGCTTTGTCCTCTTTAAGGTATCAAGAGCTCCAAAGACTTGCCAAAACCTAAGAGTCTCATCTCCTGCAACCAATGCAATGGTGTACCCATCTGGACTCTAAAAATACATAACAAAAGAAAGACTATTAGCAAAAAGGCTAAGACTGTCAGCACAAACCCATTTAGCGATAGATCAATAGAATGAATACCTCTGCCTATTTGAATTGCAAGGAATGTAACAATTTATTCCTATAACAAAATCATTATGGTACAGGGTATATTCGCTACTCTTACATGAGAAGATTACCCTTTCCACGTCAGACTTGTACATGTCCAGAACAACATCTCCATGTACAAATCACAAACCTCTTGATACATTAAAAATGAATTCATGAATGGTTAGAGAAATGGTATAAAAAGGAAAAAAAAGTTATGTTAAACAAGAGAGGCTTACAATGTCTTCTTTATTTATAATATTTTGAATGCAAGAAATTATTCTTACTGGAGATAATACCCATGTGCTCATACCTAAAGTGGTAAATCTTCTTAACGAATCTTCTTGAAATACATGTTTAACGCGTCATCCACATCTTTACTCTTGGTACTCATTAAGGTATCAAGAGCTCCAAGTACTTACCAAATACAAAGGAAATGACATCATTGTGTCAACACAAAACAAAGGAAAGACTATCAGCAGAAAAACAAAGACTTTCAACACAAAATCCATTTAGCGTTAGATCAATACAATGAATACCTTTGCCAGATGCATCACTCTAGATGTGTGACCTGTAAAGCTATCTTATGTTAACCATATATGGATATTTTCATAAGGTCAACTAGTTCTGGCTAAATCAATGTGAGCAAATAATAGCCCTCTGCTCATTCCTGAAGGAGGACAATCTGTTTAGCGGATATGTGTGAGATACATGTTAAAAGCACTAGCCGCATCTTTACGCTTTGTCCTTGTTAAGGTATCAGGAGCTCCAAATACTTGCCAAAACCTAAGAGTGTCATCTCCTGTAGCCAATGCAATAGTGTACCCATTTGGACTCTGAAAATACAAAACAAAAGAGAGATTGTCAGCAAAAAGGCTAAGATTGTTAGCACAAACCCATTTAGCGATAGATCAATAGAATGAATACCTCTTCCTATTTGAATTGCAAGGAATGTACCAATTTATTCCTACAACAAAATCATTATGGTACAGAGTATATTCGCTACTCTTACGTGAGAAGATTACCCTTTCCATGTCAAACTTGTATATGTCCAGAACAACATCTCCATGTACAAATCACAAACCTCTTGATACTTTGAAAATGAATTCATGAATGGTTAGAGAAATTGTATAAAGAAGGAAAAATAATTATGTTAAACAATAGAGGTTTACAATCTCTTCTTTATTTATAAAATTTGAATGCAAGAAATTATTCTTATACCCCAGATAATACACATGTGCTCATACCTGAAGTGGTAAATATGCTTAAGGAATCTGCTTGAAATACATGTTTAAAGCACTAGTTATATGTAGTATGCTTTCCAACCAGAATGCAATAAAGGAGCTAGAAAGTACTAAATATCTATGTCCTCTTACATACTTAAACCAATTCCCCAAGATATTTAGATGAAGACAAGTTGTCTAAAGTCATCCCTAGTGCATACAAAAGGCTAGGAAATCTTGACCAGACTTTACTTGAAGCATACAATTTTTGGATGTCTAGAATAGTATGTTAAAATTTCATTACATGGAAAAGAAACCTGCAAACTTAAGGAACTCTCAAAACTACTTCTGTGTGCTAGATATGAAATCTCAAATGCTAACTGAAAACTGACAGCAACACAAAACAATTTACAGCATTCAAAAAATCATCTCTATTTGTCTTTATTAGCTTGGGAAAGGAAAAACATTGCACACACTCTCTGGTAAAGTAAATGGATAACAAAAAAAGCAGGGACACCTTAACTAGTGCATCCTAATCAAACCCTAATTCTACTCTAGGGAAGTGTACCTAGGCTACATGCACCAGATGCTTATAATATATCACCTCAACTATGGAATAGTGTGCCCTAGCTAAGCGTGATCCACACGGAATTCTAATTTTAGAACTCTGGTAAACTAAATGAATAACAGAAATAGTAGGGACACCTTAGCTAGTGCATCGTAATCAAACCATCATCCTACTCTAGGGAAGTGTACACAGGCTACATGTAGCAGATGCTTATAATAGATAAACTCACCTATGGAATAGTGTGCCCGACCTAAGTCTGATCCACATGGAATTCTAATTTTTGAACTAAATTGGACAGAAAAAACACATCTAAGGATGACACATGCATTTTTCAGCAGATTTGTAGCAACCTCAGCTCAACCATATATTAGCAGCCAAGTTGGACACTAAATTGGTGTCTGATCCCCCCTTTTTTGTGAGACGAGGGATCTCATCCACATAGCAGTTTGAATGCTAAAGTATACCATACATGTTAGGGAACCTATCTAATTTTTGTACATTGATGAATCAACCAAATCTGAATCTGAATCTACTGAAAACTTCAAAATATGTATCATAAAAGTAGCCTAGGGTTTATTGTCCATTATCTTAAACTTCTTCATAATATCAATTGCTTACTTACCCGTGTTCGAGGACCAGCTCACCTTAACTCAACCAAAACTCCAAGACCAAGAAATAACACGTGAGGTTGATGTTGTTCATGTCAACTTCACTTGCCAGTTTCTTATTGCACCATGGGATAGAGTTTTTTAAACTAATTTCTAGGACCAAGTAATATACATACAACACAAATATAAGCATATCAAATTTATCATAATTAAACAAATAATAAAATTTAGGACCTGCAACGGTCATAGTGATGCATATCTATTCAATTTAGTGTCCTAAATTGCTTTACATAAATTATCAATCTGGGTATCGTAAATTGATGAAGTTTGGTGCACCATATGTGCTTAGTTAACCTTTTTTCTTACTTCACTATTTTATAGTTTATGTTGTTTTGGGGGGTTTTGTTTCTTATGTTAGAATATAGTTTATAAAGAAAAGAGAAAATGAAACAAAACAAAACTTTGAAAAGTTAGGTTAATCTAAGCTGGCAAAATATCTAAGAAAAGGAAGAAAGAAAAACAAATCAAGTCCCATTCATCACTTCACATATCACCAATTTCGTTCTTAAGGAACTAAAAAGACTCAATGAAACATGAACTTATGTAATGATTATCCTACAAAGCAAAAAGCAAGAACATGTAAAGAAAAAATAATCTACTATGTTCTCTATCCTCCAATTCACCAATCGGAAAATAGGAAGACCACTTTCTTGGACTATTTTGTCAAGCATAAATTACACATTTAGATAAATCTACAATCAACCGAAAGAAAGAACATGTAAAGAAAAACTAATCTATTATGTTCTCTATGCTCCAATTCACCAATCAGAAAATAGGAAGACTACTTTCTTGGAATATTTTTTCAAGCATAAATTACACAGTTAGATAAATCTACAATCAACTGAAAGGAAGAACATGTAAAGAAAAACTAATCTACTGTGTTCTTTATGCTCCAATTCACCAATCGGAAAATAGGAAGACTACTTTCTTGGAATATTTTGTCAAGCATAAATTACACAGTTAGATAAATCTACAATCAATTGAAATCAAGAACATGTAAAGAAAAACTAATCTACTATGTTCTCTATGCTCCAATTCACCAATCAGAAAATAGGAATACAACTTTCTTGGAATATTTTGTCAAGAATAAATTACACAAGTAGATAAAGCTACAATCAACGAAAAGCTACTCTACTGTGTTCTCTATGCTCCAATTCACCAATTGGAAAATAGGAAGACTACTTTCTTGGAATATTTTGTCAAGCATAAATTACACAGTTAGATAAATCTACAATCAAAGAAAAACTAATCTATTGTGTTCTCTATGCTCCAATTCACCAATTGGAAAATAGGAAGACTACTTTCTTCAAATATTTTGTCAAGCATAAATTACACAGTTAGATAAATCAACAATAAATTGGTTGAACATACTTGCATGAATTAAAATTGCATGAATGGGAAATCTAAACTATCAAACTTGAAAGCAATAAAATGACATACTTGAATGAAATCAAATCAAAACTTCAAAACAAAATCTACTCTACCTTACATTCTAATGTGCTCCATGACATCTACTTGACATCTCCTTCCATGTTGAGAACATCAAATCTTTATTCAAATTCTTCAAAATAACAAAGTACAACAAATCTCTCCAAAGCTTTCCAAAGCCATCAAAGAAGAACTACAAGCTCCAAGCTAAAGAGCTACCAAAAAGCTACAAACTTAAGAACTAAAAAGCTAAGCTTCCAGCTACAAGCTAACAAATGAAGGAGAGAGATCTCCTATTTATACAAAAATATGAGAAGTCATCTCATTAATGAGAGTCCATGAATCTCTCCCACTACATCTAGAGTCCTAATCAAAATAGGAACTGATAAGACACATGTCTTCTTAGAGTTTCAATACAATTAGGAGATGTGGCACATATCCTCATGATCCCATGATTCTCTCCACTCAAATTCGAATTTGGCTTTAGGGTGCTAGATAAAAGTCTTCTAGAAGCCTTCTTTTGATCTACACATGTCAACAATATCAAACCACTTTTTAGTTATAAGCATATGCACATTATTTTCTAATTTTTAACCACAAATTCACTTAAAAAGGCTAAGAATTAATAAAGTTTGGAAAAACATAAATGTAATGATAATGAAAGTGGAATGAATGTAGTGACATAGTAGTAAAATGGAGGTAAAATGGAGGTGATGTAATGGAAATAATAGTGAAAGTGTAATGGAAATGAATGACATTTTCAAGACCCAACAATGGCCATAATCTGTAAGTATTCATAAATCCATGAGTACAAAGCACATGAGGCTACTTTAAGCCAGAAAGGGACTTCTTCAACTTTCGGGTATCCCATCCTAACAAAGATATTATATTTGAACCCAAGCTGAAACAAAACCATGAATCGGTCTTCCTGCCACCTGCATCTCTGGCCCTGTCAAAATCCACTAAAGCATGCAACAACTCAAAGCACTGTGCCAGTGTGCCCTTTAAGTACCTCACATACCTTAGACCATGGAGCATATTTGCAGCAACCTTAGCTCAACCATATATTAGCAGCCAAGTTGGACACTAAATTGGTGTCTGAGCCCCCCTTGTTTGTGAGACAAGGGATCTCATCCTCACAGAAATTTGATTGCTAAATTCTACCAGACATGTTAGGGAACCTATGTACTTTTTGTACACTGACAAATCAACCAAATCTTAATCTTAATCTAATGATAAATTCAAACTATGTATCATAAAAGTAACCTATGGTTTATTGTCCATTATCCAAAACTTCTTCAGAATCTCAATTGCTTACTTACCCTTATTCGAGGACCACCTTACCTCAACTCAACCAAACCTCCAAGACCAAGAAATAACACATGAGGTGTATGTCCTTCATGTCAACTTCACTTGCCATTTTCTTCTTGCACCATGGGATAGAGTTTTTAAACTAACTTTTTGGACCAGGTCATCTACATACAACACAAATATAAGCATATCAAATTGATCATAATCAAACAAATAATACAAGTTAGGACCTCCAACAGTCTTAGTGATGCCCATAATATGTAAGTACTCATAAAAAAAAGAAAGTATCTTCAAAATTTGTTCTTTTGCACATAAAATTAGTTTATGTTTGGACCCTCACAACCTAGTGTGCTCCTTAGAAGCTAGAGTGATGCACATTCAAGTTATTAAAATTTAACACATACGAATTCTTTTTGTCCTCTTTTTTGGAGGCGCTACATTAATTGTGGGTGTGGAATGCTCATGACATTGAACACCCTCCTCATTATTTCTATATCCCATTCGCTGAAATTCAACAATGGTTTCCTGCCAAGGTTCAGGAATGACAATTGGATGATTTTGTGCAACAAGCAAATCATCATGTGCTTGTATCTCCTCCTCACGCTCACTCCCAGATATTTCACCCAATTCCTATACCAACGCACCTTAACTTGTTAGAATAACATTATACATCCATTTGATTTGTTTCATTATTCATATAATATTATAAACAACTAACCTCAGATCCATAACCAGTAATTAATTTTTCCCCTCGATTTATCATGTGTTGGTGAAGAAATTGGGAACCATGTAATAAAGCATATTTTATGTCTTCCTCTAAAGCTTCCTTTTGAAACTGGTGAACCTACATTAACAAAGATAATCATATCTATAAGGTAAAATAACTAATAAGATACAATTAACTCAATGTGACCATGGTTACTTTGCCTAGAATAGAAAATATAATAGATGGAAATATCACTTACCATACCACCACGAATACTATTATATCCACCAGAGCTTAATTTGTGAGATTCAATTTTTGACACCCTAGCTTGGGTTTCTTTTCTTGTATCTCATAGGTGTCTCTTATCTCCTCCTTGTGCAGATGACATATAGTTTGGATTTTTGAGGAATTTCCTCTTAAACTTGGCATCTTTCATAAGTTCATCCCACATACAATATATGGTCATTTGGACATGCATCATATGTCTTGTACTCCATTCCAATGTCTTTCATTATTGAAGATACTTATCTATGAGAATGAGGCAACTTATTGTCCTTTGGAAGTATTTTGTTTGCCAAAAGTCTGCATAGTGCAGCAAATGATTTTTATAAGTATACACAATATTCAAAACTTTTAAGACATCTAGAGAATTAATTTATACGAATATCAATCCAACCTTAATATATCAGTAAAGCATGTGTATGTTAATCCATGTGTAACCTTCAAGTTCAACAACAACATAAGTGTTGCCAATACAGAAGATTCAGCATTTGCATAAAAAGGTGTCCTAGCCAAATGAGCTAGGGGTGAATCAACAACTTCTTCAAAAGATGTGTAGAAGTCTTGGATAAATTCATTGACACCAGCCTCATTTATTTGCGAAGTGGCTTCTTCCATAAATGTGTCTTGTCCTTCATCTTAAGAGTCGCTATTATCAATATCATCCATTGGTTCTTCACGAATATTGGGAACTAGAAGTGGCTTTTCATAAATAAAAAAAATCAAACGAAATGATGAATAATAATGTATTAAAATAATGTGCATACTTATTTATTATAAGAATAACAATTTGTTAATTATAATCTTCTATATAAACTCCATGTTCCAATCTATGGATACCAACAAGCTTTCTCTTCTTTAGTTTCCTATTTTGTAACATTTTGCAACTACAATATATCATTTCATTGAAGTATTCATCTGTACCTGGAGTAGATATTGTTTCCCGTTCATCTGTATATTTAGGTGACGATGTGCTATTTCCCTTAATGCACTATGTTTTTTAAACAATAAGACTGCAATTTTTAACTTGGGTATTACATATTTTTCAAGAGAACATGACCAATGAATAAACCTAGGGAGTGAATCTATGAATATGTAGTTTTTCAGTGTATTTTTTGGCTCTTTGATCACTTGATTGTTTGTACTTTTGTTTTTTTGTTGTTTCAAGGTAGTGTTTAGTTCTTCTGTACGAATTAGATATGAAAAATATTGAGAACTAGGTTCAAAACCCTAAACAAAACTCTACCATTATGTTGAGTGAGCATTGAAGATCTGTCTAGCACTTTGAGGCAAGCTTATCAGAGTGTTCCAACAAGCATTTAACTAGTCACAAAATTACTTTTGAAGTATTATTTTAAAGTTATTTCTAAAAACAAATCCAACCTCTAACTAAATCAACAACATAAACAATACAAATACCAAAAGCAACATAAATACCTGGTCTACCATTTTGTATAGAATAATGTAATAGAAATTTGCGAAGAAAAGTTTGTGGACACTAGTTAGGATCATTACATAAATAAATATTGAAATATATGACAACATGTAAAACCATAAAATTATTCTAAAATATGTTGGTTTAAACTTTATGCATGTAATATTAATTTCATTGAGGAGTTCTGTGATTAAAATGCATGTAGTGAATGTAGACCAATTCAAAATTTACAAGCTACTAAATTCACATGATGTAGTCTTACTAAATTTACTAACATCTCTATAATATTTCTCAAGAACTTATATATATATATATATATATATATTATTATGTATATGTATATGTTATGTATATGTATATGTATATGGTATATGTATATGTATATGTATATGTATATGTATATGTATATGTATATGTATATGTATATGTATATGTATATGTATATGTATATGTATAATGTATATACATATATAGTATATGTATATATATATATATATATATATATGTATATATCTATATATATATATATATATATATATAATATATATATATATAATATATGTATATATATATATATGTATATATATATATATATGATATATAATATATATGTATATATATATATAAGTATATATATATATATATATATATATATATTTATTTATATATATATAAGAGCATCATCTAGAGTTGAGTGGTGGATACCTAGAAAATCCGCCATTGCATGTTGAACAAAACATAAGTGTATTTGAAGACTCATTAACTACTATACAAAAATGTACAAAAATGTTATAAGATGAAGGATTGCAAGGGGAATGACTTTCCTCCAATATACCACTGAATAAAGCTCCTTTTAGATAAGTTTGATAGTTTTGATCTCTGCCATATTAAAATTGATACCAAACGATTAGAAGATGAACAATCCAATATTGGAGTTAACTTGGCTCAAGGAATGATTGTGGAAGACCAGAATAATCTATCTGTATACCATATCCCATGATTTCACGCCTTCAAAGGGGGACTATAGTTGCTTTAGATGGAGTCATCCTTGTGGGAGTTTTGGTGTGGCTAGCTATCTTCTTTAGTAGCCCAGGTACATGATTGACTCTGCCTTTTAATCATGCTCTTTAATATTCCTTTGATGGAAAGGGCTAGATGCTCTGTAGATTTACAAAAGAAGAGGGCACACTAAAGGCCTGGAAGATAGAGTAACACCTATCCCTCAGCATTTATGATAATTCTAACTGGGCAGCCATGGATGTAACATCCATTAAGAAGGGTAGTTGCCATTGTGACAACATATGGATCACTACTTCTTCTTGCTATTGTAAATTATGAGATTCTTTAGAAGAATGGTTTACGTTTATTGTCAGAATCACCCCACCCCACTAAACCCAACCCAACCCAACCCACTATATATTCACACTAGTGAAACCAACGAGGTTCCATATATGGTGCTAAAAAAACAAGCAATGTTCCTAACAAACAAGCATCATTTTCTATATAAATTATTTAAATAAATTATCATCACTTTATATTAAACTATGAAATCAACATTTGAAAAGCAATGCATATTAAGCATATTAAGCTTGCATGGAAACTACTAATCGGATTCCAAGGAATTATTATGGTAGATGAAGTGATATGGTGTGGTGCCTTAGAAGAGAACCAATATGCAATAAAGAACCCTCAAATATGCTGGGAAAACGAAAAGGCATAAAATAATGAAGAGTACTGGTGGTAGAGAGGGTATGAAAACCCAGAATTTTGTTTGTGCTCACTAGAAAATGGTTGAAAACCATATTTTTCATACCTAAGACAACCTTGTAAATACTACCTGCCAGGGGAGGAAGAGTCACACTGATATAATGTTGAGAACATAGATAGAATATCTATAGTGATCTATTCATCAAACTATAATAGAATCATGTAGAAACCCTTCAGATTTACTATGACATTTAACAAAACAACGATATTAATTGTAGCAAAATAGCATGAGAGAGCAAAATAGAGAATTGTACTTGGGTAAATATGGCACTGGTTCAAAATAATCAATGCATATGTTGTCCAAATGAGTGTGCATGAATTTATTCACATCCTTCTAGGATTGGGCACTACAACCCACTATCTATTCACACTACTGAATCCAACGAGATTCCATATATGGTGCTCAAAAAAAAAATAGTGTTCCTAACAAACAAGCATCATTTTCTATATAAATTATTTAAATAAAATATCATCAGTTTATATTCAACTGTGAAATCGACATTTGAAAAGAAATGCATATTAAGCATATTAAGCATGCATGGAAACTACTAATTGGAGTACAAGGGATTATTATGGTAGATGAAGCGATATGGTATGCTGCCTTAGAAGAACACAAATATGTAATAAAGAACCCTCAAATATGTTTGGAAAATGAAAAGACATAAAATAATGAAGAGTACTAGTGGCAGAGAGGGCATAAAAACCTAGAATTATGTTTGTGCCCGACAGAAAATGGTTGAAAACCATATTTTTCAGACCTAAGAAATCCCTATAAATACTACCAGCTAGGGGAGGAAGAGTCACACTGATATAATGTTGAGAACACAGATAGAAGATCTATAGTGATCTATTCATCAAACTATAATAGAATCATGTAGAAACCCTTCATATTTACTATGACATTTAACAAAACAACAATATTAATTGTAGCAAAATAGCATGAGAGAGAAAAATAGAGAATTGTACTTGGGTAAATATGGCACTGAATCAAAATAATCAACTAATATGTTGTCCAAATCAGTGTGCATGAATTTATTCACATCCTTCTAGGGTTGGACACTAGTGCCAAGAGGGAGACTAGGCCAACCTAGTCATAAATAATAAAGTGGATAACTTTCCCATATGTAAGAAAATTAAAGCACTCAATACATCAGGTAGTGGGTCACCATGTGGTCTTAAGTGGAGATTACCCGTACTCTAACAATTAACCAATGCTCAAGCACAGATTTTGTATAAGTGGAAATCTTGAATCATGAAGGCGTTTATGTTACAAAAATAGTGCTATACACATCAACACTGGCTAGTGACAATCCATACAGATGAATAATGCATAGATCTGGCTATAAGGTTTTTTCTCTCTGACCTCTGTGTTAGAAAAAAATCTGACTCAAATCCTCTTTTGGGTAAGAGATGAATTTTCTTTGGATTATATTACAAAGAGAAATGCACTGTCTTAAATTGTTGTCACATAATGCAAAGTAATCTTTGTAGAACATTGGGTTGATTTGTTGTCAACCATAGGGTTATAACATTTAAACTGCTTTATATTATTGTGAAAGGTAATTTCCCTTGGTATGTTTCAACAGGTACCTGTTAGATTTATTTATTATCTAGTCCCCTTATTTATCTAATGTGATAAAATTATGCCATACACTTACTGTGATTTAGTTTTCTGATACCAATCACTTTAATTTTAGAAGATGAACAGGCCAACATTGGAGTTAACTTGGCATAAGGAATGAATGTGGAAGACCAAAATAATATATATGTATGCCATATCCCATGATTGCACCCCTTCAAGGGAGGATAGTCCCAATGAACCTCATTAAGAAGAAATTAAGTTATGACAAACCACATAAAAATGTTTTTAATTCCAAGAAACAGAGTCTCGAGGATCGTCAATTTTGGATGAAGGAGCCCACTAATCAGGAAACTATATGGAAACACATGAGGAGTATGGAGATGTATCATGACAAGTGGAGAAACGATGATAAAATATTAACTTTTTATATTAGGGTGGGACCTAATAGTATTGTTTCGAAAGAGGGCATACTAAAGGCCCCGAAGACAGAATAATGTGCATTTCTCAGCTAACTTTTCTACCGTGTGCTTTTATGTCGTAAATTTAAAAGATCACATGTGAGCATATAATATACATGAAGTATGTGGAAAAACCTGGAAATGGAACATGTAAACTATATTATTCTCCAGACCATTACATCTACGGGTAGCCTTAGGCCACTGTCAAAACTCTCTCTGTAATTCTTCCTCTTACATCCTTTTCTCCTTATACATTACTCAATACATCACTTATAAAAAAATAAACCCATTGAGGTGTTTTAACTATAAAAATCCTCAATGTTGAACTTGTTTACATGTTCCTAACGTTAATTATAATGTGGACTATTAATATAAATGAAAATTTTGTTGGAGCACAATGTTTGATTACCAATGCTCACTCTTATTAGATGAGAGCTCCAAAATCAACTTCCAATGAACTCTTTGTAATCTTGAAGAATGATGCTAGTAAAGTCTACATGAGCTTGATAACTGACTCAACACCACTACTTCCCCTCAGAAAAGAGATTCCAGACAATTTCTAGCTATCCTGTAAAAGAACTACTAAACAAGACCATTGATCTAGAATTGAATATTTGTTTCAATCACTTCAACACTTCCACTGAAGACATTACCTTTGAGCTTATGCTTCAAGAATTAGCCATCCATTGCCCAAATTAAACCTGCTACCCCCATGTCAGCACCAATATTCTCTTCCTTAAGTTGGATCACCTCCACTTTAGCCACCTACCACCCTCACACAAGTACCTATGGTGACTTCCACAATATGGATTATATCATCACTTTGTGCATACACAAGTCAATCTTCCTCGAATAAATGCTTAGGATAGAATCATAGTTTAAATATTCTGAAGTAGATGGACATACTTGGTATGGATGAGAAATCGGTCAATCCACCTGCTGTTTATAGTACCACATTCCTTTCTGAAGAAATTCTTATCTATCATCTTTGTATTCCAAAAAATGTGGCATGAAAAATACCTTGATTATGCACACTAACCTTTGATGATGGGCTATGTATATGGTATGACTAGGTCAACTTATTTTCAATCGTCAAATTTCATTCAAACACATGTGATGCCTAAACTAGCATCTTAGTGGAGAAACTCAATCTACAGATGTTACCCTTGGGTAATGGATGGGAGTTATGATTGTTAATTGGAAGAGCATAAGAAAAACTTGATTGTGATTAAGCAAGTGAATGCAACGATATACTTCAACAAATAACCAAGTGAATCCACTAATATAGCACATATGTAATATACAGGATCCAACGACTTAGTGATCTAATGCTTCAAGATAGATCTTTAAGAGAATAAGCATAAATTACACTATCCACTTTGATGATTTATATGAATTAGAAACAAGTGGTTTAGATCTCAAATCTGATTTACTATACATGCAAAAGTGATTTCAGATTTGCAATATGTTGATTAACATCCCAAATTAATGTAAATCTTGAAGAAGTAATGTAACAACTTAGTAACATAACTTGCAATAGAAGCAACTGCAAGTTAAATGTAATCACAACAGATGTGTAATATCCCTCTTGGTGAAAATGACCCTTATGGAAAAATTTTGAAATAGGGTTTTCAACAAAGTATGATAGGGTAATATTTCATAATAACAATGCAATATTCATCAGTCCATATAAAGTAAAGATCATTCCATTTAATGTACAATTGGAATGAAAGATATTCAAATAGTCATATGTTCTTCAGTTTCATCCCCGATCCTAATTATTTTCTTACCAGCCTTCAATGCCTTAATGAGGTGACCTTCAACCCTCCTATCACCCTTGAGAGTCTGCTGCCTAGTTCTTCCTCCTCTTTCCAACACTTACTATCTCTTTGTGAGGGGCCACAGCCTTTCAGTTGCGTGAGGGAAGTGATATGTTGTCTTAGGTGGTGATCTACTACTATTACAAACCCAGAAATCCTTGATGTCATAGAGGATTGATTTCCACCTTCCTTGTTGCCTATAAACATTACTTCACTATCTCATTGCTGCCACAGTCAACTCCAAACCAGACCTTGCCTGCCTCAAAACCCCAGACCATACCTCAAGATGATCTGCTGCCACATAAAAACCTTAGGGATGATTCGTTACCACAAGCAATCCCTTAGAGGTGGTTCGCTGCCACAATTGATACTTTAGGGATGATCTATTGTCATCAATAGTGCCTCCGAGGTATCTTGTTATCTCATAATTGCTTCATAGACATATTGCTACCACAGTTAAGCCTCAAATTTAATGTGTTTCTATAGATAATGCTTTAGAGATAGGCCAATGCCTCAGATAATGTCTCAGGGATGATTTGTTGCCCAGATAATGCCTCAAGATAGTTTGCTACCACAGTTAGTGTCTGTTCGATCATTTATATAACAACATTCAGAAGTTGGATTAAAGTGGGAGATTGTAGAAAAATAAATGAAAGTATGGTTGGTTGATTCTCTGCAATTATGGATTGAAAATATTACACAACTGAGATCCATATTTTAAAGAGAATTAATCATGCCTAGCTCACTGAGCAAAATTAAGATTGAGAGTACTAGAGTTTCATTAGCTGGAGTCATCCTTGTGGGCTTTTTGGTGTGGCTAGTTTTCTTCTTGATTAGCCTAGCTACATGATTGGCTATGCCCTTTAATCATGCTCTTCAATATGTCTTTGATGGCAAGGGCTATATGCTCCCTAGTTTTACAAAAGAAGAGGGCATACTAGAGGCCCGAAAGATAGAGTGACACCTATCCCTCAACATTTATGATATTTGTAATTGGGCAGCCATGGACGTAACATCCATCGAGAAGGGTAGTTTCCACTTTGACAACATATGGATCACTTCATCTTCTTGCTATTGTAAACTATGAGAGGCTTTAGAATAAGGGATTGCAATGATTATCAAAATCAACCCACCCCATGCAACCTGATCCTAATTATTGTCTTACTAGCCTTCAATGCCTTAATGAGGTGACGTTCAGCCCTCCTATCACCCTTGATAGTTTGCTGCCTAGTTTGTCCTCTTCTTTCTAGCACTTACTATCTCTATGTGAGGGTTCACGGCCTTTCGGTTGTGTGAGGGAAGTGATATGTTGTCTCAGGCAGTGATCTACTACCGTTGCAAACCTAGAAACCCTTGCTATCACAGAGGATGGATTTCCACCTTCTTTGCTGCCTATAAACATTACTTCACTATCTCATTGTTGCCTTAGTCAACTCCAAACTAGACCTTGCTTGCCTCAAAACCCCAAACCATACCTCAAGATGATTTGTTGCCACATAAAAACCTTAGGGGTGATTTTTTGCCACAAAAAATCCCTTAGAGGTGGTTCACTGCCACAATTGATACCTCAGGGATGATCTGTTGTCATCAACAGTGCCTCAGAGGTATCTTGATATCTCATAATTGGTTCATAGACATATTGCTACCATAGTTAAGCCTCAGATTTAATGTGCTGCTATAGATAATGCCTTAGAGATAGGCCAGTGCCTCAGATAATGTCTCAAGGATGATTTGTTGCCCAGATAATGCCTCAAGATAGTTTTCTGCCACAGTTAGTGTCTGTTTGATCATTTATATAACAACATTCAGAAGTTGGATTAAAGTGAGAGATTGTATAAAATTAAATGAAAGTCTGGTTGGTTGACTCTCTACAATTATGGATTGAAAATATTACAGAAATGAGATCGATATTTAAAAGAGAATTAATCATGCCGAGCTCACTAAGCGAAATTAAGATTAGGGGTACTAAAGTTGCTTAGCTGGAGTCATCCTTGTGGGATTTTTGATGTGGCTAGTTGTCTTCTTGAGTAGTCCAGGTACATGATTGACTATGCCTTTTAATCATGCTCTTCAATATGCCTTTGATGGCAAGGGCTAGATGCTCCCTAGTTTTACAAAAGAAGAGGGCATACTAGAGGCCTAGAAGATAGAGTAACACCAATCCCTCAACATTTATGATATCTGTAATTGGGCAGCCATGGATGTAACATCCATCGAGAAGGGTAGCTACCACTGTGACAACATATGGATCACTTCATCTTCTTGCTATTGTAAATTATGAGATTCTTTAGAAGAAGGGATACGATTATTATCAGAATCAACCCACCCCATGCAACCCAATCCAACCCAACCCACTATATATTCACACTAGTGAAACCAACGAGGTTCCATATATGGTGCTCAAAAAATAAATAGTGTTCCTAACAAACAAGCATCATTTTGCATATAAAATATTTAAATAAATTATCACCAGTTTATATTAAATTGTGAAATCAACGTTTGGAAAGCAATGCATATTAAGAATATTAAGCATGGGTGAAACTACGGATCAGAGTCCAATGAATTATTATGGTAGATGAAGCGATATGGTGTGCTTCCTTAGGAGAGCACCAATATGCAATAAAGAACCCTGAAATATGCTAGGAAAATGAAAAGACATAAAATAATGGAGAGTACTGGTGGCAGAGAGGGTAGGAAAACCCAAAATTGTGTTTAACCCTCCAATAGTTAACCAGACATGAAATAAGTGAATTCAAATGAATGCCAATGTAGTGAATGCCAATGAGCTCTGGTTTCATCAATTCATGAGTAAATGTTGGTGTGGGATTAAACCAATCCACTCCTCAAGCACTTGTGAACCATGCCAAGTTGTTTTACATAACATATGAAGGTTTCACAACCTCTATGGTAGGTTATGGGCATACATGGATGCATACGTTACAAATTTATCTCATGACCTAACCCATAATGCCAATTTCATGCCTCATACTTCTCAAAGACCCAAGATACAAATATCATGACATGGTATTATACCTACGCATATATTTGTGGAGATTTGAGATGTTCAAAGTGTTGTGTGTGGAGCATGATTGTTTAGAGGTCTTTGTTTCAGTCAGATGTATACCCCAGGAAGTTTGTACACCCCTCCATGCGGGGGGTGTGGGGGGGACTTGTCCCCCCCCCCAGGGGGTCCGAGGGGGCCGATCCCCCCAGCTGGGG